>PVKP010001015.1:0-162756 GCA_004027715.1 Plecturocebus donacophilus
TTAATATTCTTTTGCAACTGTTTCTGAAGAGCTTATTATGCATTTCATTTTTTAGGGTTCCCCCCACTTACATGGAAAAGGCATGGTTGCATTTTTGTGTCATATGCATGTTCTTTGTGGAGGGGCCTGTAATTCTGAGCCTGGGAAGTAAATGAAATTTCCTGTCTTTGAACTTGAAGTTCTTTTGATTTTTAAGATTTGACTGCTTTGAATGATAAACTTCTAATATTCAAGCATAATGTGTCCAAATAAAGACTACACTAAACACTGGTCCAGGAAACCTAAGCAGTGAGTGCTTCTTTGAGATGGATCTTGGAAGAATGGCTGAAACTAGAGCTCTCTTGCCATGCATTGTTATTTGCCTGATGGCTGTCAATTAGAATTTTCACTGGGAAAACACTGTAAATCTTTAGAACAAAGCTTGCTTTATTGCAGGACTGTATGGGCCGCCCTTTGGGAGGAAAAAAAAAAATCTGCCAAAGCAAACATTTGGTAGACCTCTGTGTTTTATGAAAGCCACAGAATTAGTAGTTTCCCTAGTTACAGACTTTTATTAAGGAAAGCCACTCCAACTAGGCAGCTGTTGGGCATTGTGAGGAGTGTGAGGGGCATGGACCTGACACAGAGTGAAGCAGTCTTACCCATTCACGTAGTGCTTTTGCTTCTCACGGTCTCTGTGTGTACTCACTTCAGTGGTTTCTCTGCCTCACCCCCAGCTTTCCATGTTCCTTCATGTCTGGGGACCCTGACAGGTGATAGTGTCTGAAGATGTGTCCCAGGAGGGAGATGTGCAGGCCACCTCTGATGCCTCCTTCCTAGACTGGGCTCCTGTCCCTTCCCAGCTCCTACCCCCACCAAGATGCTGTTGATGGGAGGAAGGGGAATCTGTTGCCTGGTTTTACCTTCTAGCCAAATTATGAACCTCTGCGTGTTCTCATCTGAGCCTTAGGCTGTCTGGGCAGAAAACTGAAGTTCAGAATCGTGAACATCACCAGAGTAAGACAGCCACTCAGCGACCGTAATAGAGGATAGCAGTTAAATGTGAGGGGGCCAGGCTCACATACTGACCGTGGGATCTCGGGCAAGGTACACAGCCTCTCGGAGACTAATTTTCCTCATTTGTGAAATGGGGTATTACTCACCTTCTCTGTTTAATAAATCAGTTTTAAGGAGTCATATGTGAATGACCTCTTTGTGAACAATAAGAAGTACTCAACCCTTTTATTATGAAATAAATCACTGAATGTGTACACTGTTCCTAAATAGAATCATACCTAATTTCTTTTACTTTCTAAAATTAATATGTCAGCTGTTGTTTAATTTTGTTTGACTTCTACTCCATACTTCCCTTTGCTCCTACTTGATTTTTTTTCATCCTGAATGACAGCAGTCTAAAAATGCTCATAAACCACTCAAAAATATGAAATAAGCAGGGCATGGCTGCATTTGGGCCCTGGGATATTACAGTTGACCCTTGAACAACTTGGGGTTTAGAGGTCCTTAGCCCCTATATAGTTGAAAATTTGTGTGTAATTTTTGACACCCCAAAGACTTAACTATTAATAGCCTTACCGATAACATATACAGTAAAGTAATGCACATTTTGTATATTATGTATATTATAAATTGTATTGTTACAGTACTCTAGAGAAAAAAAAATGTGATTAAGATCATCATAAAGAAGAAAAAACGTATTTACTATTTGTTAAGTGGAAGTGGACCATCATAAAAGGTCTTTGTCCTCATCATCTTCACATTGAGGAGGAGGAGGAGGGGTTGGTCTTATTGTCTCATGGGTAGCAGAGGTGGAAGAAAATCCTCATGTAAGTGGACCTGCATAGTTCAAACCCATGTTGTTCAAGGATCCACTGTATTTGGTAAAATATGGCAGCTAAAGCACTACCCCCCAGGCTTTAGATACTGCTTCACTGATAATATTTGGCAAGAATAAAATTACTTTGACCCAACTAAAAACTCTTTCGCTAGCTGGATTAAATGAGAGAAAAATATCTTTATTTTTCTAATTGTTTCAGTTTTTTACCATAAAATTTTCAATGTACTTGTTTTTCAATTTCAATTTTTTAAAATTTTTCTACTCTTTGCAATTTTTTTATTATTTTCAAAGATATTTATAAATTTTCAAACATAAAGAAAAGTTGATGCACCATTTGAAAGTAAGTTGTAAACATAGTAACTTCACTCCTAAAAACTTCATCAGGCATTTTTTAAACATTAAATTTTAGAAAACCACATTACTATTGTCATGCAAGACAAAATTAACAGTAATTCCTTAATGTTGTTTGGTAATTGGTTAATGTTCAAATTTTCCTAGTGTTCAGGTCTCTTTAATAACTGTTGTGGCTGAAGGAGAACCAGGATCCAAAATTCACATATTACCTTTGATTATTATATTTCTTTATTCTTTTACTCTAAGACAGCCTTTCCACCTTTTTATTTTTCCATGAAATTGACATTTTAAAGATATCAGGTCTCGTGTTTTATAGAATATCCCACACTCTAGGCTTGTCTGCTTGTTTCCTTTTGGGTTGTTTAACTTGACCCTCTATCCTTTGCATTTCTGGAAACTGAAAGTTAGGTCTAAAGGCTTAATTAGATTCAGATTAACCTTTTTTTTTTTTTTTTTGCTATAATACTCCATAGAGATGATACATGCTGCATTACATCAGGAAGGACATAAATGCCAGGTTGTCCCTTTGTTAGGAAATATAAGTTTAATCACTTGGTTAAGGCAGTCTCCATTGTAAGGGCACCTTTATCCCTTTGGAATTATCAAGTAATATATGAGGTGACACTTGGACATCATGCAAGTAACTTCTCTCCAGTAACTCTTTGCCTTATGGTTTTTGTATACTTCAGTGGTTATCCTTGTCCAGATTGTTTATTTTAGGGGGAGTTATAAAGGATGACTCTCTGATCAGTTATTGTTTTTGCATTTGTTTGATGAGATTAATCTAGAGTTGGGGATTAAGACCTCAAGGCAACGAACTGAGGAAGATGAATGTTTGTCAAAAACCGATCCTAATTTTATGGACTTCAAGTTTATTTGGTTTTGTGGGTTCCCCTTAAGAAGAAAGTACAAAATTGCACACAAAAGTAAAAGTTTTAAATGAGAAAGGAAAAGCATGAAATTTTAAGAGCTGACAAATATTGTAAACATTATGAATTCCATAAAAGTAATATAATACTAATTCTCTAACACACCTCTGTAATATTTTCCCTCACAGGTTTTGTTGCATGTTCTTTGCTCTCTTTGTCATATGAAAATCATCTGGAAATAGTATTTCCAGAGAGAGAGCATCATGGTTACTCAAAATTAGTTTTCTATTAAAGAGTTTAGAAGAGCTTTCTTCACAGCTCATCATGTAAATTTTTAGAATCATTGTCCAACTTTGGAAAGCCTCTAGGAAGGTGTTTTTATAAGCAAGCTATAAAATTTCAGTACTTTTCAAGTTTTTTTGTGAAGTGATCAATACCAAATGTTCTTTGAATCGAATTGAATGTTGTCATTGAACTTTAGTGGTAAAGTGCAGGTTTTATGTTTTCTGTATTGAAATACTTTGTTCTTAAATCAGCAAGTAATTTAAGTACTTTATTAATGTTCTTATGATGCAGTCCTCTTCATTAATTGCCAGAAAGCCAAAGTCCTACTGATTATTTGTTTACACTTTTTGATGTGATTTGCATATAATTTTGTTTGAGAATTATAAACCTAGGAATTCTGATAAAGTTAGTTTGCAGGATTCTCTAAAAAGGAAAGGAACATAAGGAAAGGTACATTTATAATTGGATATACTGCATTATCATAATGTCCCTGATATGGGAGAGCCTCTGATTTCATTTTTGACTATGTTAATGAGAAGTGAATCCTCTTCTTATAGTTTTACATGCTTGGTGATTAGAAGACTTTTCCAGACACTGGGTCCTGATTCCAGCATGCTGACTCTACTGCAAGTGCTTGCCATAGGACACTTGAGAGTGCTGTGGCATTGCTGCTCTTACATCTCCTATTATCATCCAAGTTACAGATGCACAGGGGCATTAAGAGTGTTTCTGGAAGCCATTTCTGCACTGTAAAGACTGGCAGTGACTCAGCTATGCACAGAAATGACCACAAACCACATAAATATACGATGCTGAACCCAAACCAAATGTATCTTCAACTCAGCTTCCCTTTAGCTGAATTTCAAAAATGCCTGCGGCCACTCCAGTGGTACCTGCCATGTGAGGAAGTGTGACAGAGAGGGAGTTAAAGTGAAAAGAGACAGCAGGTTTAGTGGATTTTGGTTAAGATATCTCACTTTCACAAGTTTAAAAGAAATACAGCCATGTGAACATCTTGCTGGAATCCGTCCCATAACTCTGAAAGCCCAGGCAAGTGAAAGTCCTGATGCCTCATGAACTTATTGGCAAATCTGTGTTTCTGTTGAGAGGCGGTTGATGCAGTGATGACTCTGGGGAAGGGAAAGTAATGGAGCTCAGAGAGTTGTAGACTGTGGGATAATGGAGGAATTAAAAATAGGAGGTTTTGTCAAGTTTTCAAACTGAGAAAGCTGTGAGAATAGAAATTGGTAGTCAGAGGAGAGGATGCTGGAATTGGTTTTCCTGGTAACATGGCCCTGAGCATATCTATGGTGGTATGAAATTGAGGGACGGAGGAAGAAAAGGTCCTGGGAGTCAAGGAGGTGTTCAAAGAGTTGGGAGTTTCAGGTGTTGGGTGGGACTGTTTTCACACTGCTATAAACAGTATCTGAGACTGGGTAATTTATGAACCAAAGAGGCTTAATTGACTCACAGTTCCCCATGGCTGAGGAGGCCTCAGGAAACCTACAATCATGGCAGAAGATGAAGGGGAAGCAAGGCTGTCCTACATGGTGGCAGGTGTGAGAGAGAACACAGGGGAAGTGCCAGACCCTTATTAAACAATCAGATCTCATGAGAACTCACTATCATGAGAACAGCATGGGGTAAACTGCCCCCATGATCCAGTCACCTCCAGCCAGGACCCCTCTTGACACATGAAGATTATATTCAGATTACGATTCAAGATGAGATTTGAGTGGGGACACAGAGCCAATTATATCAGGTGGGTTATCTGCATGGACAGTGACATTACCTAGGATGACTGTAGGAGGTGGGGTTGGGGGACAAAGAGTTTGAGGCTACTCCAGTGTTCTCCATGGATGTCAGGAAATGGTGTTGGAGGCAGATAGTAGACAGCATCTTCATTAGTTTCTTATTGCTGCTATAACAAAGCACAACAAATGGGGGCTTAAAATAACACAAATGTCTTCTACAGTTGGTGTTGTCAGAGTGGAGTTCCCTCTAGACTCTAGAGCAATTTGTAAGGGAGAAACTATTCCTTACTCCTTCCAGCTGCTAGTGACTGCTGGCATTCCTTGGCTTGGGGCTGCATCACTACATCTCTGTGTCCAAGGTCATGTGGGCTTCTCCTTTTCTCTCTGTGTCAAATATCCCTTTGTATAAGGACACTTGTGATTGCATTTAAGAATCACCCTGGTAATCCTGGATGATCTCTGCACCTCGAGATCCTTAATCACACTTGCTAAATCCTTGCCATATATGGTTACATTCATCAGTTCGAGGGATTTGGATGTAGATGTCTTTTGGGGAACCATTATTCAGCCTACTACAGCATAAAAGAAAAGTAGAAAGTGGTGGAAATTCACACTGAGAATGCCAATCACATGTGCCTAGGCCTGTGCATGTGCATCTCCCTTCCCTCTCCCTGGCATGCCTTTTATTCTCTCCTTGTGATTTCCTGGTTATTCAAAACCCAAATCAAACACTATCTATCGTGTGCTACTTTCCCTGACTCCTCCAGGCAGTGTTACTTCCTTCTTTGTCTTTGCTTCTAGAGCGTCTGTAGATTTGTCTACCCTAATCACTTTCTCCATCATAGTTTATCTGTGTTTTTCACTTTCTTTCTAGGCTATGAGCTTCTTTAAGGGCTGTTTCTTATTTACCTTTGTATTGTAACTATCTGCCTGACACATAGTAGGCACTTAGTAAATATTTGTGGTTGAATGACGTTAGTTAAAGGGCATCAGTTATTTCCATGGTTGCTCTTTGGCTTGAAATGGCTTGCAATGCTTTGTGATCTATCTCAGGTATTTTGATTTTCCTTTATTCTTTCCATTATAAGGTGGACTGATATCTCATTGTTTTAGAACTCAGTATCTCACTCAAATGTAAGGAGGTAGTAATCCAGAATAATTTTGAATTAAAACTTTAGTAAAAGAGAATGTTTATTCCCCATGTGCCTGTGCTTTTGAGATCCTTGTTAAGTGTTCACCTGAATCAATACACTATTTACCTACTCATAGAGACTTCACAGTTTAGCAAAAGAAACACTAACTACCCACCAAACCAAAACAGAAGATGGGAATTTTAGTTCAATAAAAGTAGAGGAACAGAAAAGGAAAGTATCTCTGATTTGAGAAATTAGGAGGCTTTGCAGAGAAGAGGGGTATGTATGCTGAGTGTTTGGAAATAATAGGGCAGATGATGAGATAGGCTATTCTTTGAAAGTGGAATAGAAGGCACAAATATCAGGAAGCATGGCAAATTTATGAAATCACTATTCATAAATGCTGACAGATAAAACTAGTGGTGTTCCTTCAAACGTGTTCCTTTGACCACTAGTTCCTTGAGACGTATCATGAGACATGACTTCCTGGTCAGCAAACTTCAGCTCATGTGGTGTTCTATGTTCCTGCAAGGACACAGTGAGCAGGAACATGTGAAGGGTTCTGAAAAGACTGCAGGATGGAAATCAGATTAGCCAATTAGTTTCCCAAATTTACTTGATGATGGCTTCTTTTGTTTTAGCACTAGCATGAAGTAATCTGCAGAACAAATGTTCTTCAAGGTACATTTTATAAATTCCAAGTTGGGAGAGGCCAAACCATAGAGAGGAGGCCAAACCATAGAGGGCCTTGGATGGCAGGTTAATGAATTTAGGCCTTGCTTGTGGTCAGAATGGACACACAGCTTTGGTTTCTGAGAAGGAAAAGCCATGAATGAATCTGTGGTTTAGGAGAGGAGGCCACGAATAGGATAAAGATTTGCAGAATTGGTGGCAGGTATCCAGTTACACTGTTGACATAGACTGGAGAAGAAAATGAAGACTAGAATTAGTGCAGTGACTGAAAGAATCAAAAAGAGCAGGGTCGTGGGAGAGGGGTTTCCAAGGCTCAGTGACAGTTCCTGGGCCGTAATAGGAATGACTGGTGTATTGGGAACTTCTTACGTGCCAAAAACCATTTAAGCGCTTTACATATATTATCTCATATCATCCTTTTTACACCTACTTTATGAAAAAGGAATTGTTGTTTCTACCACTTAAGAGATGAAGAAACTGAAGCACAGGAAATTAACTTACTTAAATATCAGCTAGTCCATGGGATAGTCAGTATTTAAGTTTCTGCAATCAGGCCCCTAAATTCATACTCTGAACTAGTGGTTCTTAAACTTTTGATCATAAAACCTAGAGTCTTGAAAATTATTGAGGACCCCAAAGAGTTTTGGTTTTTATGGATTATATCTATCAGTATTTACCATATTGGAAATTAAAACTAAGAATTAAACATTAATATCATAATTCATTAACATTTATAACATAATTTATCAATGATTCATTTTAAATATCAATAGTAAGCACAATATGTGTCCACATAAATAAGTTTATGAAAAATTAATGTTTTCCAACAAAAAAATGAGATGAATGGCAACATTTTTGTAAAACTTTTAAATGTTTGGCTTAATTAAAAAAATCTGATTTCCATGTTTGTGTCTGTGTTAACTCCTAGAGCTATAGCATTTTGGTTCAATGTCAATTTGTACTCACACAGGTATGTACTAGGGAAAGTTAAGAGGGATTGTTTTAGTAGCTTTTTCAGATGATCGTGGATATTCCTCTTTGCACCACATCAAAAGTTGGCATGTGGTAGTTTCTTGATGGTTAGTTCCAATGGGGAATCTGAAACCATATCAGTAAACCTGACCACATTCTTTAACATTAAAATCTGTTGACCTGTCTTGAAGTTTGAATGGATCTTTTCCCCATATATGATTTTCTAATATTATGCATTGATTATTTGGAAATATTGGTTTGCTGATTATGTAGACTTTGTAAATATTGACTTAATTATATAATCAAAATATCACATTTATTTATTTCACCACTGATCTCATGAGAAAACTCCTAAGTATTGGGAAGCTGTTAAGCTGAGTGCCAGATAGAAATTTTCCAAAATTCGAATTTTCACGTCAATGCTCAGATCTTATCATTGACAGTAACTCATTATCATTGACAATAAATTCATTAGTTGTTTTCCTTAAATGCTTGCTTATTTTTTAGAAAATGTGCACCATTTTCCATTTTTTTAACCACAGTTCATTAGTTTTTCTTTTAAGTAAACATGGCAGGGGCAAGTAGGGAGGGTCCATGAAAATAATGGCGCGTTCATCTGACAGCTCAAACAACCCCACAAGTGCTTTTCTTTTTCTACAAGCGTCTTCTCTGCTATACAGCTGAAGTGCTTTATGTGTATTTCACATTTCATCACACAGTTTCTTAAAAAGGTATGTACTAATCTTGGTGTTTAATAAAATTAGGAATTTTACTGCTTTTTTGGAGATTTTTTTTTTTTTTGTCTAACATTCATGAATTTTCTTTCTTTTTTTTTTAATTGCACTTTCGGTTCTGGGGTACATGTGTTGATCATGCAGGATGGTTGCGTAGGTACATACTTGGCAATGTGGTTAGCTTCCTCCATCCCCCTCTCACCTGTAACTGGCATTTCTCCCCATGTTATCCCTCCCAGCCTCCCCACACCCTGCTTTCCCTCTCTTAGCTCCCCACCACCGACCCCATCATTCTCAGCAAACTGACACAAGAACAGAAAACCAAACACCACATGTTCTCACTCATAGGCAGGTATTGAGCAATGAGACCACATGGACACAGGGAGGGAAGCATTACACACTGGGGTCGGAGATATTCTTAAAAACCATGAATATGTGGCTGTGAAAAATACAATGAGTATTGGTATTGTTTGGGGCCACTGCCTCACATTTGACTCATGCTAAGGCATTGGAAGTTGTCTCCCTGCTTTTGTGCCATTAGTGTAAATGTCAACATGGTAAAAAAAAAAAAAAAAAGGCAGATAATGTCTTAATGTTGCTATGAAAATAGTTTTGACTTTGTGAACTTCTGGAAGGGGCTTAGGAGCTGCTAGTGATTCACAGAGCACATTTTGAGAATTGCTGCTTTAAACTCTGATGCTACCTCTCTAGTCACAGGAACACTGCTTAGCTTGTATGAAAGGAAAGACGGTTATTTGCAACCTGGGAACTTTCAAGGGAACTTCATGTAGTTAGGGATGAGAGGGAGAGGGAAGCAGTGGCATATGTAAAATTATATATAATCACTGAAATTGCTGTTAAGAACTGTGGAGTTGAACTGTTAACTCTTTGTACAAAAGAGAATGGCTAATAGCAATTTAGAAGATAACTGTAACAATATCTTTAGTCCCACATGTTCTTTTCAAACCTTCCCACTCAGCCATTAAGAGGTAGAGTCCAATTCACCTGTCCTCTAATTGGGTGGATTTGTGACTTGCTGTAACCAATAGAATCCAATGTTAAGTATCACATTGCTTCTGAAAAAAGAAGTTTCTTGCCTTGTGAGCTGAGATGCTTGTCTCTGGAGCCCATTTTTCTGATGTCACCATGCCTTCGGGAAGAGGCGCAGTCATCAGTCACATCAAAGCCAGACATGTGAGTGTGTGGCCTTTGATATAGCCACCAAGTTACCTTCAGTTTTCTCTACCGAGGCTGCTGACATCATGGAGCAGAGACCGACCACCCCATGTGCTCCTTCTGAATTCCTGACTCACAGACTCTGTGAGTCTAAGAAAATGATTTCTTTGATCCCACTATATTTGGGGAGACTTGTTCTGTAGAAGTGGTATTGGCAACCATGAGTTGAATAAATATAAGAAAAGTAGAATGAAAAATGTGCAAAGGACAGTGTTGAGGAGTCAGGAAGAGTAGAGTGAAAAGAAAAGAGAGTGAAAGAGTCTTAGGGACAGATCCATACTGAGTTGTTGTGTTACTGTGAGTCCTAACAACATCACCAATTAAGTAACAGAACTTTAAGTCAATGGTTTTCAACTGTGGGTTCTAACTCATTGAAGGGATATGAAATCAATTTAGTGTGTCATAACTGGCATTTCCCACCCCCCCAAAAACAGACATAGAAATATTAGTGTTACATATTAGAAAGGGTAAGTATTACTTCAAGGACATTTGATATCAGCTGTGTTTGTGTATGTGCTGAGTGAAGTCTAAAATAAGTCTTTATGTGGGACACAATACAAAAATTTTGAGAGATGCTGCTTTAAACCAACTACTAGTTGCTTAAACTAGATTTAAATATGTGTATGGGATCAGCATCATTTATTGCCTTCGGTGGAAGAGAGAATTCAATTGCCAGGACTCTGGTGGCAATGAGAAGAACAGGCCATGATCACGGATTTCTGCTAATTTATTATCTTTTGTTAGAGCAAGTACTGTTTGTTCACAAAGCTTACTAATGAATGTGCCAGCTCTCAAGATAGTTGTCTGTATACGGAAATGTGTGCTAATGGATTTAGACTTTACCTGAGCCAGAAATGCTAATAACAGTCATTCAGTTATAAACAAAGTTATTAATAAAACTCTTTAAAAATGCAAGAGGAAAGGGTTATCTAGAGCAAAGGAGAAAATGAGGTATAAAATTTAATGTATTTTCCCAAATGAAAGTATAACATTCCTTTCTAAACTGAAGTGTAAAAGTATTTCTGACAGCTTAGTAGAAAATAAAAACCAATGGATATAGGGTCAAGAGATATATTGGGAGTTTATATAAATAAGCAAGTGACAAATATATAAATTCAGTGATACCCAAATTAATCATTCTTGGGAGAGAAACCTCCTTTAACAAAAATAACCTGATGGATGAGGACTCCAGAAGGAATTTTGATCTTCTCAGAGTTTGGCTGGTGTCTGTGGCAGCTCATTGAGAAGGGAGAGAGGGTGGCCTATCTCAGATTTAGGTTTTTAAAGGATGGTTTAGGTTATTTTTCAAGAAATTTCAATTTACTGTGTTATTTTGGTCACGTCAAGCACAGATTGGCCTGTGTGTGCATGTGCATGTGTGTATAAGCACACATTTGTTTATTGTCTAGGATGAACATTTTCTGAAGCATGGTTTTCTGTTTATATTGTAGGATTGCATCCTTTGTCTTTCTATCTACTTGGACTGTTGCCTTTTTCTAATAAGCTTGGATGACAGGTCTATATACAGAATGATATTCACCCTGTCTTATTTCATGGAAACATGTTTTCCTAGCTTGCTAGAGTTCAGTTTAAGTCAACATTCCAGGACTGTCCCGAGCAGATTGGTGAAGTAGGGGAAATTTTTCTTCTGCATTCCTTGGATGTTCGTTTATATGTTTCCTCCCTTTCCTCTTTACAGAATCCCATAAGGAAAAGTTATTTGAGTCATATGAAAGAGTTAGTTAATTTGTCCTACCTCCCAGCAGGACTTAAAATTGAACAGAACCCAAGGTGAGAGCAATACTTAACCCAAAACAATGATTCCCTTGAGTTAGGTTTTATGAGATGAGAAGGATAAATTTTGAGGCAAGGGACTTTCCCTCCCACTACAGTTGGAACTCCTTGAGGGAACGGAGATGTATTAATCATCTCTCTGCCTCTGAAGTCCAAGTCTGTGGAGAGAGAGAGAAGCCCCAGCCCTGTCCTGAGCAGCTGGACAGTGATCCTCCCATTCCCTGACCACTGTGGGAAGAACTTAGAGCACAACTGGGGGCACATTCAGAAGAAGAGACAGTTTCATCTGACTACTGTGTTTTCTTTAGGTGTTCCTTTCAAAGAAATTTAGTATAACAACTTTTAAAAATGGGTTGAATTAAATAAGCTGAAAAGAAAGTGGTGACTAAGTGAAAACATACCCTTATTTCTGAACCTCTAATTGAAGGAACAACATATTTCGTGTAGAAAAGCTGCAGACATACAAATGTATGATGAAGAAACCAAACTGCCTGTATTAGTTGATTTTTACACTGCTACAAAGAACTATCTGAGACCAGGTAATTTATAAAGGAAAGAGGTTTGATTGGCTCACAGTTCAGCATGGCTGGGAAGGCCTCAGGAAACTTACAATCATAGCAGAAGGCAAAGGGGAAGCAAGGCACCTTCTTCACAAGGTGGCAGAAAGAATTGCAAAGAGAAGCAGTAAGAGCCCCTTATAAAACCATCTGATCTCTTGAGAACTCACTAACACAAGAACAGCATGGGGGGAACCACCCCCATGATTCAGTTACTTCTACCTGGTTTCTCCCTTGACACTTGGGGATTATGGGAATTATGAGGATTACAATTCAAGATGAGATTTGGATCGGGACACAAAGTCTAACCATATCACTGCCCAATTTCTGACCCAGAGAAAATTATTAGCATTATTGTCTTACATTCCCTAGTCTTGTACACAATTATATTTTCATTTAACATGCTATAAGCACAGATAGAGAAGCTTCTTTTTAATGACTGCATAATGATTTCTCCTGTAGGTCCTTAGCTTATTTTCTGATTCACTAATTTTACACACTAATTTTACTACTTCATCATTCAGATTATAAGTGAGGATGTCTGTTAGAGCATATTTGTAGGTCTTGGCTCCCAGATCTGAGTATGTCCTTGGAGTGGAGTCCCAGAATAAGATGAAGTGCTGGGACTATTTTCATGTGTTGTTATACACACTGTCACTTGGTTTCTGTATGTTTATTCTAGTTTATAGGTCAACAGCACCATATGAAAGTGCTGGCTTTCCCATCCTGGCCAGCCTGAATATTTTCTGTAAGTTTTTTGGGAATTTGATATGTATTAAAAACAAAAATTATTCCACTGCTGTTGCTTATAGTTCTTTTATTAGTAAAATGGGACACTTTAACATTTCCTGTTTAGTCAATTCTATTTTGTTGTCTGTGATTTGTCTGTTTGTGTCCTTTACATATTTTCAAGAAGCTGTGATCAGTATTAATGAGTGGTGATTATAAATACCAAGTGATTCTTATTACATTATAGATAGTAATAGACCTTAACTACACAGTACAATTTTAGGTTCTATAAGTAATAGCAAAGACAGTGCTTATGGAGAATTTCTTTTTTGCTGATATTAATGGATACAGATTTATCATACATCATAGCTAATACCAGAAAGTGTTTTATATTGAAAATAAAGAAATGATATTGGCTGGGTACAGTGGCTCTCACCTGTAATCCCAGAGCTTTGGGAGGCCAAGGCAGGTGAATTGTCTGAGGTGAGGAGTTCTAGACCAGCCAGGGCAACATAGTGAAACCCCGTGTCTACTAAAACTACAAAAATTATCTGGGCATGATGGTAGATGCCTGTAGTCCCAGCTACTCAGGAGGCTGAGGCAGGAGAATCACTTGAAACTGGGAGGTGGAGGTCGGAGTGAGCTGAGATCTACTTTAGAAAAATAGAATTTACTTAAAACACATAAGTAAATAAATAATGCCTGTGTCTTTCATCTCCCACAAAAAAACAACCCATCATGTCATTTTTTTAAATTAATTAATTTTTTTTAAGAGGAAGAATAAAAGAGAAAAAAAGAGAAAGAGAAAGGTGGAGAGAGAGCAAGAATCTTGCTCTGTTGCTCAGGATTTCATTTAAATCTGTGAAATGCTTATGCAATTACTAAGAAATTATTTATTTCCTATTATGTGATCACTTTTAGAATAGGTATGATATAATATTGAAAAAAATATGTTTTGTGGATATGGGGTGGTAAGTTCTGTAAATATTTATTAAATTTGCTTGTTCCAAGTCTGTGTTCAAATCGTTTTTTTTTTTTTTGCTCTCCATTAAGTTAGTAGATCTTCCTCCATCCCTTTATGTTAAGTCTTTGTGTAAGTCCTTGCCTATAAGAAAGGTCTAAATAGAGCATACCAATGGGTTTTAACTTTTTATTCAGTTTGTCTGTTTTGATTGAGGTATTTAATCCGTTTAAGTTTAGGCTTAATATTGATATATGTGAGTTTAATACTGTTATTTAAGGCTAACTAGCTGTTTGCCCATTAGTTGATGTAAATTGTTCATTGTTGTAATATTCTTTACTTTTTGGTAAGTTTTTAGGATAACTGATGCTGGTTGTTCCTTTCCGTGTATAGTACTTCTTTCAGAAGTTGTTGTAAAACAGGCCTGGTGGTGGTGAAATCTCTAAGTTCTTGCTTGTTCACAAAAGATTTTTTTTCTATCACATGTAAAACTTAGTTTGGCTGGATATATAATTCTGGGTTTAAAGTTTTTTTCTTTAAGGATGTTAAATATTAACCCCCACTCTCTTCTAGCTTGTAGAGTTTCTACTGAGAGATCTGCTGTGAGTCTGATAGGCTTCCCTTTGTGGGTAACCTGGCCCTTCTCTCTTGCTGCCCTTAATATTTTCTCCTTTATTTCAATCCGAGTAAATCTGACGATTATGTGTCTTGGGGTTGGTCTTCTTGAGGAATATCTTTGTGGGGTTCTCTGTATTGCCTGGAGTTGAGTATTGTCATGCCTTGCTAGTTTAGGAAAATTTTCCTGGATAATATCCTGAAAAATATTTTCCAGCTTGGATTCATTCTCATTATCACTTTCAGATATACCTATTAAGCATAAATTAGATCTTGTCACATAGTCCCATATTTCCTGGAGATTTTGCTCATTTCTTTTTATCCTTTTTTCTCTGATCTTATCTTCTCATTTCATTTCATTAAGTTGGTCTTCGACCTATAATATCCTTTCTTCTGCTTGATCAATTTGACTGTTAAGACTTGTGCATACTTCACGGATTTCTCGTATTGTGTTTTTCAGTTCCATTAATTCGTTTATGTTCCTTTCTAAATTGTCCATTCTCGTTAGCATTTCTTCAAACCTTTTTTGAAAGTTATTAGTTTCTTTACATTGGGTTAGAACATATTTTTTTAGCTCACAGAAGTTTCTTATTAGCCACCTTCTGAAGCCTGACTCTGTTAATTCTTTGCAGTCGTTTTCCATCAGGCCTTGTTCTGTTACTAATGAGGAACTAGCGTCCTCCGTAGAAGGAGAGACATTCTGATTTTGAGTGTTCTCAGTTTTTTTATGGTGGCTTCTTGGCATCTTTATGGTTTTATCCACCTATCGTCTCTATAATTACCAACTTTCAAGTTAAGTCTCTGAGTGGACGTCCAGCTTGTTGATTCCCAGCTCCAGAATCTATGTTATTTTCACTGTGGTGACCCACAACGCTGGCTAAAACAGCAGCATTGGAATTCGTGCTCCTTTTCTGCCCGGGGGTCTCCAGTCTGGGTTCTCAGTCCCTTTTTCAATCAGCTGAATGGACTGCTCTGCCTTATCAGAGCTCCAAATATCATCCAAAAGGAGACCCAGTCCCGTTTACTCCGCACCAAGAGCCACGAGGCTGAGGCGCCAGCAAAACAGCCGCGCCAGCCAAAAGGGTTGCGTTGGCGACCCGTGGGGCTCCTCCGCTGGGAATGCCCTGGTCCATGGGCAGCAAAAATTTGTTGGTAAGTGTGGTGTCCACTCACTCTCTGTGCTTTCACTGGGAGCTGCAATCCAGAGCTGCTAATAATCGGCCATCTTGGATCTCTCTCCTTGTAAATTAATTATTTTTTGAGACAAAGTCTTGCTCTTGTCACCCAGGCTGGAGTGCAATGGCCAAAAATCCCACACCTAATTTTACCCATTATCAATGTCTTAACATTAGCATGATACTTTTTTAAAAAATAATTAATGAACCAGTATTGACATATTGTTTATTAACTGAAGTCCATACCTTATTCAGGTTTTCATAATTTTTACCTAATGTCCTTTATCTGTTCCAGGACCTCATCTGGGATATCATATATTAGTCCTTGTGTCTTAGCTTCCTGTCTTAGTCAGCTTGGGCTGCCATAACAAATACCATAGACTCTGTGGTTTATACAACAGAAACTTATTTCTCACACTTCTGAAGGCTGGAAGTCTGAGATCAGGTTGCCATCATGGTTGGTTCTTGTTGAGGCCTTTCTTCTAGGCTGCATTCTCACTGTGTCTTCATGTGGCAAGCAAGCTCTCTTATGTCCCTTCTTATAAAGGCACTAATCCCTTCATGAGGGCTCCACCCTCCTAACTTCATCTAAACCTAAATATTTCCCAAAGACCATCTCCAAATAGCATCACATTGGGAGTTAGGGCTTCAACATATTAATTTTGAGAGGACAACATTCAGGCCATAACAGTTCCTCTTGGCTATGACACTTGTTTTTATTTATTTCTAATGAAGAGTTGTAAAATCATTCCTGAATGTCTGCATGTATGAACATTATCTCTCATTGACCCTCGTGTATTTCAGAAACAGTGTTCAATTAGCTACATGGCGTGATTCCTAAGCAAGTTTTAATTTAGGTGCATGAACACATATTGTCTTCTGTAATTAGACAGGCCTGCTGTGGTTCCATTAAAAAAGTACACGTCATACACAGAGGTGGAATTAAACTACATGGATAGGAGACATTTCTACACCAACCAGAGGGGGCCAGCATGGAGGACTCCTGCTGTCTATACATTAGTCAGACCTTGTTTAGGGTCTCTTTTACCCAATTGGCCTGCTCAGAATAACAAGAAGAGTGGTAGGTAGAAACAAGGAAGCAGCTGGTTTTCTAGTTGAACAGAGTTATCTGGAATAAGGTTCATGATCGAGGTTGAAACTAATTGGCCATCATGCTGGGATATAATTGTGGATGTGTGGATGATAACACCTACCTAATCTGTACTTAACTAGTCTTGTTAATGATCAATTTTGGTGACTTGGTGACAGGTGCAAGACTTGAGGACTCTGTTGGATATCTCAGATAATGATGACTAGAGGTTATTTTAAAAAGGTAAAATTTTTAAAACTTAAAAGGCATATGTCATGAGTTAGTAGGTGATAATCAATAAATGCATCTAATTCAACTGAAGAGCTCTGTTAACTGTATTTTATAGAAAAAGGGTGTTTTTAATATGAAAAGTGAATTACAAATGTAGCAATTATTTTGACTTGATTTTTTTTCTTACTAATATTTTTTCATTAAAAAAATAATGAAACCTCTAAACAATGTATTTCCCTTTGGAGTATTTGGAATGTGCACTTTGGCCTGTTTGGAATTTTTTTTTAGAAGACACTATTGGAGATAAATGTTATGCAATTAAATATTCTCAACTAATAAGATAATAAATCACATCTCTGGAGATTTCTAATGTGCTTACTTAATTCTTCCTATTTCAGTATAAGGAGAAATGTTTTAAAATAGAGAGTTCTTTTTATTTGCTAATTTCCTTTTCCTCTTCTGCTTCTGCAGTATTAAGTGATTTTTAGTTAAAAGTCATGGGAGTTAAATAGGCATGAGGACTGTTTTCCATTTACATTCAGGTTTGGTTCAAATTATGTAAAATGAAGACAGTTGGTGCTATGAGTCGAAATCATTAGTACATCAATTATTCTGTGATAACCAGCTGAGAACAGGCTGCAGCCTGCCTAAATGTTCCCTCCATTTAAAGTTGGCTTCTCATTAGCTTATATGAGAGATAAAATAATTTGATTCTAATTTACCTCTCTTTAAATGGACATTGTTCCCCTCTGAATTCAAGAGGAGAGCATTTTAATTTTGTAGTCATTTATAACACACGGGTCAAATAACAAGTTTTATTTCTAGCAATATATGTCATGTCTGTAATTTATATTGCCATAGTTTCTTGATTCTAAGACACACATCTTTTTATGACATTATTGACCACAAACATGATAAAGATAACTTGAAAAATCAGTAGAGAAAAGAGTTTTTAAACAATGTTCCTTAAAGAATTTTTTAACCATTTGGAAGAAACTAAAGTTAGAGCATGCCTCACTGTGCTGTAAAACAAATTGCTGTTGTTTAGAATGTGTAATAAGCCAGATAAGGAAAAATATCTAAGAATGTGTGAGGAAATTTTTAATTTCTAAGCATGAAACAATGAACATAATTTCAAATGAAGACAAAAATAACAGGCTGTTTTTCATTAAATAAAAGGCAAAAATTAGAAATAAATGAGAAAAAAATGAATTACATCTTTAGGATGAGCAATGCTAACTACAGGAAAAACGCTGACAGGCAGATTGGCAAAGGCTATCAATAAGTAATTTACAGAAAAAAATCTATCAATAGCTAATAAATGTCTAACATAAAAGCTTAGTTTTGTTTTTCTTTTCTTTATAACACTGGGTAACCAAAAGGCTCATTATTACTTAAATAAAGGAAAATTAAATTATTTTTAAATTGTTACTGTTGAAGGTTTGGTTAAATGATAATTTACGTAAACTTTTGATGGGGCTGAACATTGGTATAAACATTCTGGAAAGTAATTTTGGGCATGTGTATCAAGATTTGTGAAAAGGTTTATACCTTTTGATTCAATAATTGCCTTTCTAAGAATTATTACCTAAAGTATAAATGGCCAGAAATAAAAAGACTGATATCAGCATATGTATTGTCATGAAGTATCAGAAAATGGGGAACCCCGTAAACATTCAATAGTACATAAACTCAGTATATCATGTTGTACATCATGATAGAATATTGTACAGCCATTAAAATGGTATTGTCAGAGAATATATTAGTAGGCTTAGAAAACATCAAATAAGCATAGAAAGAATACAAAGTATTACATATAAAGTGATTTCAATTTTTTCAAAGTAAAAATAGTCATACAAAAAGGACTAGAGAGAAACACATCAAATATTAACAGTGGTTAACTCAAGGTTGTGGAATTATTGGTATTATTGATAGATTTTTCTTTAAACTTTTCCTCCGAGATTCTCTACAGGGAGGTTCCATTATTTATAGTAGAAAAATTTAGTTTTTAAAATACAAATATATATAGCAGTCCCCCCATTATCTGCAGTACATACTGTTGAAGACTCCTATTGGATGCCAGAGACCACTGTAGATAGTACAGAACAATATATATGCTATGTTTTTTTAATCCAATAACTGAGATGCCTACTAAGTGATGAATGGGTAGGTGGTGGATGCAGCATGGATCCACTGGACAAAGGGATGATTTGTGTCCTACTTGGGACAGAGCAGGACAGCGTGAGATTCATCTCACTACTCAGAACAGTGTGTGATATAAAACTTATTTATAGAATTTTCCATTTAATATTTTCAGACCACTGTTAACCATGGGTAACTGAAACCATGGAAAGTGAGACAGCAGATAAGCGGGGACTACTGTCACACCCTATTTTTACAAGCCTTAACTTGTCTCTTCCGAGTTTCAGATGGTAGGGATGTTGTCTGTTAGTCTTGTTCTCTCCTTATCCTCAGTGACTAAAACAGGGTTTGGTACATTGTAGTTACTCAATAAATATTTGTTAAATAAAGCCAGTGTTTGAGGTGGCTGGCCCAGCTAAAGATAAATAGCAAAGTGTAAAAATAACTGAGTTAGTGACCCAAGTCTAAGTTTGAGGTGGGCAGTAAGGAAAGATGTCAGATCCAAAATCTGAGATAAAGCTAGAAGGCAAAATATGGGATTCAAACAAGAGAAAAGAAAACTGAGCATGTAGACTTGAAAACACAGCTAAGCAGCTGGAGTTGGACAGTGGAAGCTCCCGCTCCAAGTGTTCTGCAGGGCATGGCCCTGCCTTGTATCACACAAAGATTAGGCTGCAAAGGCAACTGCAGTCATCTCTAAAAATGCAGAAATGTTATAGGGCATATTCTCATCACAGGTAGTACTTATTTTAAAAAGTGAACATGAAGTAAAGGCTAAATAATAGTCATAATCACTTGAAAATCTAACTCCCCAGTTAAGGGGAATTTTTTTTAAAAAGACTTTAGAAATAAACGTTGAGAACACTACATATCAAACCTGTGGACTTTGTCAAACTTTTCAGTGCTTTTTATTATGTAGCAAAAAAGTGGAAAGAGTGAGTAACCTCAGTCTTTAAAAAGCTAGATTGGGAGTCCAAGGTGGGTGGATCATGAGGTCAGGAGTTCAACACTAGCCTGACCAACATGGTGAAACCCCATCTCTACGAAAAATACAAAAATTAGCCAGGCATGGTGGCACTCACCTGTAATCCCAGCTACTCGGGAGGCTGAGGCAGGAGAATCACTTGAACCTAGTAGGCGAAGGTTGCAGTGAGCTGAGATTGCGCCACTGCACTCCAGCCTGGGCAACAGAGTGAGACACCATCTCAAAAAAAAAAAAAACAAAAAGGCTAGAAAAGAAACAAATAAGTAGATAAGAGGAACAGGGAATTGATCATGATAAAGGCAATTTTTAATAAAGTAAAAAAGGAAAAAAATGATAGAATCAATAAATGAAGAGCTGTGTCTTTGAAAAACAAGTAGATGATCCTGTGGCAGGTTTAATTAAGAAAATTAGAAAGATAACTGTAGATTTGAAAAAGATGTAGCCACAGATATGGAGGAGGCTAGGTCAACTTTGAAGATGATGTGTATTTTGGGAGAGAATAACTTTTTCTGCTTTAAGACTATTTTAGAAGAGTCACTGTTGGTTTGGATTTTTTTAAAGTTATGGACTAATATTACTTTTTAAAAACCTAATTTTCTTTTTAAAAGAAAGCCTTACTGAGATATCATGATCCTATTGGTATTTATTATATAATTATTAAAATGTCTTTAAGTTTCTCTGATATGTTCTAATTGCATCTGTAGTTGTAGATTTCATTCAATGAGTTCTTACCCAGAGAACATTCAATTATAATGTCAGTTTGTTGAGGGCTTATGATCCTGTAATTTTTGAGGAAGGATTCTTCAGTGTAACTGACATTGAACAGATTTTGATGAACCAGTTAATTTTACTTAAGGGGTTGTATAAATTCACTGCTTGATATATACCAAGTAATTTGATTTCTGAACAGAGGGTCACATTTCCTCCTATTTCTCTCAGGCAGTTTTGTGAAGTGTGATGCACCACTAGGTAAAAATACTTTAGGACTTGCTAATGAAAGACAGTGTGTACAGAATCTGCTTTTCTAGCACATATTTTTATAGATGTTGAAAATGCTCTTGTCAAACAGTATTTTAAAAACTGTCAGGTGTGTGTGTGTTTTTCAAATGAGTTTTAAATAATTCAGTACTTATGCAGGCAGCAGAAAAATGACTTTATAAACTTGCAATGCTTTTTGTATTGAATGTGCAAGTAGAGTCTATGAATTTAAAATGAATACTGTCTGATCCATCTTTTTACTAATAACCAGTGTAGTGTTGATGGAAATTTACTGTTTACTGATGTTTGGTATTTTTCCATTAAAGAATAACCTTAAAGTCATTTCAACACAGATACAACATGTATACAGATGGTGAAGTAGATTACTAATAGAAGCCCTATCTGGTTTATATAGCATGATGGCTGACTCAGGGTGGCCTCCTTCCCTTTTCTTCCCTCCTATGAGCTGCTGAATCAGAAGTGAAGAAGAGTAGACATGGAAGATAGTTTACTTCGAGTGAGTAAGTGTTAGATCCTTGGTGCTCACCCAACCAGTCACATAGTGGGTGAACAGCATTGGTGGAATATTTAAAGTTCCCTCCCTAATTACACTGAAGAATTCTCCCTCAAAAGTTACAGGATCGTAAGCCCTTAACAAACTGATGCTATACTTGTTCCCTGGGTAAGAACTTGTTGAATAAAATCTGCAACTTCAGATGCAATAGTGTTATAGCAGATAGAACACATCAGAAACTCAGACTTTAAAAAATTATGTATTAAATACTGTTCAGGTTATGAAATCTCAGTGAGGTTTTCTTTTTAAAAATTCCGTTTTAGTAATATTAGTTAAAAACTTAAAAATCCAAATCACCAGTGACTCCTGTAAAAAAGGTCTAGAGTCTAACTGGGAGTGAAAACCTAAGGATCACACAGTATTATGAGTCTTACCACAGTTTGCATGGACTCATTTTTCCTAATTCTCATCTTTTTCCTGACCTTTCTGTCTTTTTTTTCTTTTTAAGGTGTAGCAAGGGAAAAACTTGTTTTTGTGAAAAGGCAAGATGTAATACACAATACTGTGTACATTTCTTTCTTTGCCAAAGGGCAATGAGGAACTCTATTTTTTCTAAAGTCAAAAACATTTTCTTCTTTATCATTATTGTTATGACTATAATTTGGTTTTGTTTTCTCAATCAAATATTTTACATGAATAATAATTGTATTAGTCACGTTCAGGAGTTATCAAATCTCTGGTCTGAGAATCTGCACGTTAGGAATTAAACGACTTCCATTGCAAGTGATTTAAGGTATATTTGCAGGGATTGGGAAATGGCAGAAGTTACAGCCACAGAGAGGGTTGTGGTTAGATACAGAAAGGGTGGAAACATGTCTGGAAACATTAAGTGCAAAGCTTTTTACCTTGCAGCAGTAATTTTAAAGATTTGCCCTAAGAAACCATAAAAGTTCATTTAAAATTCATAAATTCCACTCCAGCGTCTCTGAGTCCACTGCCTGTGATTGCTATCAAGGGTCTCGAGCAAGCTGATTGTATACTGTGTAACACACATTGTTTGTCATGGTATTTCCCATGCTGCAGGACTGACTTGTTTTGCTTATTCAGTCTGAAAGGACTCGTCAGAGCTGTTGTCACCCAGTCAGCTAGATGTGGACTGCCCAAGTAATGAGAGAGGTGTTCTTTATGTGCTCTGCATTATTTCAAGGTCCTCTTCAGAGAGCTTTATTTTTAACAATGGCTTGAGGTCCCCCTTTGATCT
Organism: Plecturocebus donacophilus; assembly: GCA_004027715.1. Lineage (NCBI taxonomy): Eukaryota > Metazoa > Chordata > Mammalia > Primates > Pitheciidae > Plecturocebus > Plecturocebus donacophilus. The sequence continues at coordinate 22,897 of PVKP010001015.1, forward strand.
GGGTTTTATACATTTTTGCATGTTAGTTACAATTGAATTTTCTTAAAGCTCAGCTAAGAACCAATAGTAAAATAAAGAGTTGGAGGGGAAAAGGACAGCAAAAGATCTCAGAAAATAATAAAGGTGATTAAAACTATCTGGCGAGGCAAACCCTTTAGCAGACTTGAAGGCATGTAGTGTTTTTGAAAAACTTTTGTTGAGGAATACAAATTAGAAATCAGAGTAGATTTCATTTTCTGGAAGTGTCTTGCGGGTCAAGACACATTGTTAGACTTGTGTTACATAAACAATTGTATGGCTTCTAGTCAGACTTCTGCTTGTTCTCATGTTCCGCATTACAGACTATAAATCCTAATTATACTTTTCCAGACATATAGATGCTGAGTAAAGGCCAGCTGAAGGTATGTCCATCAGGGAAGAAGTACTGGGGATGGATTCCTTACTGAATTTTCCTTCTTTCAACACACCTTTTTTGAGTGCCACTCCCTCTTCCCCCTAGCTCCCTACTTCGTAGTCCTAGGCCCTTGATTCAATTACTTTTCTAAGTATCAGTCCCTCATCTGTAAAATGAGACCAGTAATAGTACCCGTGTCATGGACTTGTTGGGAGAATTAAAAGCTTGTGCAAGACAAATGCTGAGGTCTGTGTCTGGCTGATGGGAAGGCTGCTACCATTTCAGTGTTCCTGACTTGTCATCTGCAGGTACAAGGAGAGGGGTTGCTAAACCTCAACCCAGTCAGAGCATATCCAAGTCTTCCAGAACTTTGTAAATCATGGAATTCCCTTGAAAGTATTTGTTAACAACTTACTGAATTACATAACTACAGATTTTAAAGAGCTCTTTAAAAGATATAATAAATGAGTACTTAAAAGTCGTGTTTTTGTTTTTGAAAAAGTGAGATGTTTGAATTTTGACTCACATTTTGTTTATGTGCAATATGTCAGGCATTCTACAGGATTCTTTTATATGTATTTTCTCTTTTAATTCTTGATGGTATTTTTATTATCTCCCGCACATGAGGAAGTTATATCTATTATAAGGGTCTGGGAATTCATTCAGTGATGAGTGTCTGTGTGCTAACATTCTTCTTGACTCTTTTATTAGAATGATCAGGTCCTCCATTCTACCTGTAGTCTGCTGACTTTGGAGCTGAAATAGAATGTTTAGCCAAATTCTCTTTGAGAGTTTGAGGCCTGCTGGATTCTGTAGTGCCTCAGTTGTCTTTTGTCACCTTGGCTAGGAGTCTTTCGGTTACAATTTCAGGAAACCCAATTCTTTGTGTTACATACGTTCCAGTTATGCTCTTTTAGTTATTTTCAAATGCTTGGGATGAATGATACCCCATTTACCCTGATGTGATTATTAAGCATTGCATGCCTATATTCAAATATTTCATATACTCTGTAAGTGTATACTCCTATTATGTACCCATAAAAATTAAAAATAAAGTTTTTTTTTGTTTGTTTTGTTTTTTAAATAAAGAAACCCAGCTTAAGCAAACCCGATCAAAGAAAAGGACACTATTAAAATTTCCAATGGTGTACTTTAGGGTTCCAGGAACTTTAGATATGATGAAACTCAGGGCTTACTGTCATTAAGATCCTGTTTCTCCCTCCTGGCTCTATCTCATTACCTACCTACCTCCAACCTCTCTTTTGGCTTTTGTATTAGTTATCTGTTGCTATCTAGCACATGATCTCAAATCCAGTGGCTTAAAACAATCATATTTAGTATCTCACAATGCTTAATAGTTCAGGAGTCTAGGCATGGCTTATCTAGGTCCTTGGTTTCAGGCTCTCTCAAGGCTGCAACAAAGGTGTCAGGACAGAAATCTCATCTGAAGGCTCGACTGGGGAAGGATCCAATTCCAGCTCCTGTGGTTGTTTGAAGAATTCAATTATTGGTGTGTTGTTGGACTAAGAGCCTCACTGTTGGCTGGAGGCTGCCCTCAGTTCCTTGTCACTTGACTCTCTCTTCCTAGGGCAGCTCATAATGTGGTACCTTCCTTCAGCAAAGAAGAGTCTGTTAGTAAGGCAGAAATTACAGTCTTATGTAATATTGACAGTGTAATCATAGAATTGACTTATATTCTGTTGGTTAGAAATAAGTCACAGGTTCTATTTATGCTCATGGCAAAGGGATTATCCAAGGCATAAATACCAGGAATCAGGGATCACCAGGGTCATCTTAAAGTCTGTCCGCCCAGTTTCATTCTCAGAAGAGTTCTTTCCACATGGTGACAGAGCTGACACCAGTAGCTCCTACATCCTGATGCTAGCAATCCTGAGAAAATGCAACCACTGTCTCCCTGGCATTTGTATAAATACCTGTACCCTACAGGAAGAATTCTTGGTTGGAAACCCTAGAAATAAACTCTGACAAACTGAGCCATAAAAAGACATATTGGAAGGATATCGGGTAGCTTCTAGAATATTTGAGAATACTGAAGACCTGGGCTGGAAGAAGCTGTAAGAACTGGCAGGATGCTTGTTGTCATTGGTCAGTGCTTCATTGGACTGTCATCACTAGACTCTCAGTATTAGATACAAAGGGTACCTGATTGGCCAGTACAGGTCGCATGCCTGTGCTTTGACTGCCAGGAAGGTGAGGGACTATCTGCACCTTTTCAGCCTCCACTGGAGGTGGGGCTATGTTTCTTTGACTGTGACCCTGCTCTGAGATGAGCCCATATAGGTCACCTGGCTTCACTAGGGTCTCTCTTGTTCACAGATGTTCAGCCTAGCAGCTCGCATTGCATGAGCAGATTCACCTCAAATGGGCAGTTTTTAGAATTTTATAGCTAGTGGTTCTGTACTCTTTGTTTAACATTAACTGTGCCTTACAGACATACCAATAAAGCTACTACAGAAGCAGTATGTGATGTTGATGGCATCTTCAGGTCTCTGAGTCATGTAGTAGATGGGGGATGTCTGTTTTTCATAGTCAGAATTTTAATTCATACCAGATTTAACCATAAGCAGAATTTACTTTTTCTGGAATTATGGGCTAACTTTACAATGCATTTTTCGTCCTAATCTTGGTGTTGCTGTAGGAATTCAGGGATTATCTTGACTTTTTACTTTTATCATCTTTGGCCATGTGCATATGACTTTTTTACACATGAGTACACTGACTTGAGGTATCAGGTTTTTGTAAGTCCAAAGAACTTGTAAATCTTTTGAAATACATTCATGTTTCCTTGCCTGCATTTTCAAAGCTATATTTAATTCTTATGCAGCATTACAGTAGAATAGAATAAGTAAGACCAACTTACCAAGAAGGGAAACAGATGCCACTTCTATGGGGTTATTTGTGAGGTGCAGTCTTGCCTACTCTCAAAATGTTTTCCTTATTGGCCCAATATGGCAACTGAAATATCACCATTAGAACTCAAATTTTGAGTTCAGATCAATAAACCTCAACCTGAACACATTGGAATTTCCTGGGGAATTAAAAACAGCATTTCAGAAAAATAACTAAATGGAAAAAACCATGTCAGGACCCTACCCCAGAGCAATGTTGCATAGTTTCTGGGAGTGGGGCCCAAGGAGCAGTAACTTTTAAAACTTCTTTAAGGGATTCTAAAGTGCAGCCAGGATTGAGAACCAGCAGATCAAGATGAGAAAACCTGAGAAGGGCAGTGCATTCATTCATGTTATGATGTCTACAAGGAAATACTGTAAACATCATTTCCACAGTTCGAGTTGAGACTATTTCCTGCCATTCTTTCTTCTTCATGTATCTGCCTGATGAATTTCCATTAACAAAGATCAATAAGTCAGTTTCTTCCTGCAACCTTAGAGAGCCCAACAACTATAGGGCCGTGGAATTTCTAGTCATAGCATTGCTTCTGAAAATACCTCCAAAAGACTGAACTCACAGGAACATTTATTTGCTTCTTAACAGTAGCACATGTTAAAATCAGGCTATAAACAATCCAACTTCCCTTTCATTTTACGTTTACTTTCTGGGGGTGATGTGCAAATAGTCATTCATGTGGTATCCAGAAATATTTTTGTCTATAGTAATAGCAGATGCCAGAGCATTTTTCACGTGCCAAGTCGCATTTATTCTACCACAGTGCAATGTGGAAGTGATCATGGCCTCTTTCAAACATTCAACTCTCCATATGCATTACAATTGTGGGAACTTTTCTTGGATATCAGTTCAATATGTTGTAGATTGACTTGGAATCCTTGGAATTTGTACATAGTATGGTCATATGAGAAGTACTTTGAAAAGAAACATTTTTGAAGCCTCTTGATTGAAAGTCATCAATTCAGCAAACATTTGATAAGCATGTTTTGTGTGATAAGCCAGTTGTTTTCCACTGGGATGGGTGGCTTTGTCCCCAGGAGGGACTTTGGAAATTTGCAGGGTTATTCTTAGTAATCCTAATGATTAGCAGGGTGCTACTGGCATGTGGTGTGCAGGGGCCAAAGGTACTAGCTGTCTCATAGCTTACAGGACAGACAGACCTCTCCACAAGAATGGTCCTCTGCACACACTCCTACCCACAGCCAGTCTGTCGAAAGGACATTCATGTAAATGAAAAACCTGTTTATGATTATCTGAGCCTAAAACCTAAGTGTGCTTTTCATATAAATAGCAGTTTTTGGGGGGACATGGATTTAATATACAGTGACTTTTCCAGGAAAAATTATATTAAAAAATTAAATTGTAAATGTGAAGGGAGGGAAAGTTGTACTTTACCTTATTTGGAATTAAGAGTTTTTTTTTTTACCTCACATAAAATCACATCACCCATGGAACCCTGAATGTGATACGTGAGTCACAAAAAGCCTGTATCTGGAACCATCTGCATTCATTACTCTCATATTTATGAGGATTCCATATATAGGTGCAAGGAAAGGGCTACTTTATATGTCTCCTGCTGGTGGTATGTCTGAGTATTTGTAATTCATTTTTTTTTTTTTTTTTGAGACAGAGTCTTGCTGTGTTGCCAGGGTTGGAGTACAGTGGCACCATCTTGGCTCACTGGAACCTCTGCCTCCTGGGCTCAAATGATTCTCCTGCCTCAGCCTCCCGAGTAGCTGGCATTACAGGCATGTACCACTACAGCTGGATCATTTTTGTATTTTTAGTAGAGACGCGGATTCACCATGTTGGCCAGGCTGATCTCGAACTCCTGATGATCTAGTGATCCACCCGCCTCAGCCTCCCAAAGTGCTGGGATTGCAGGCATGAGCCACTGCGCCCTGCCTATAATTGATATTATTTTAATTTTATTACTTTTTAATTTTTTCTTATTTTTGTAGCTAGGGCATTATGTTGACTTGTCATTGTGTATTTGTATATGTATCTGTGTTTTACAAAGTAAGCATATAAGATGTGTTATTCATAAATTTTATTTCAAGAAAATGGGGGGAGCATTACAAAATATTTGGATTATAAGGGGGTATTAGGTGTGATTGGGTTGAAAGTCACTGGATTAAGCAGCAAGGAAAAGTCCAGACAAATTAACAGACAGAGAAATTTCAGCATGCTTGAGGAGCCCAGAGACCACTGCAGGGTCCAGAGGAGCAGCCCCTGCCAAGTCCTGAAGGAGTGTGGTCAAACTGGTCCCCCATGATCAGGAGCTGGGGGACGTGGAGGGCAAAGGGAATGGCACAAAGTCCTCAAGGGTGGATCCTTAGCGTTGGGGAGTGGCTCGAGCCTGGGGTATGATAGGGCTGGGTCCTGGCAGAGGGGAGAGAGAAGGCTGAAGAAGCAGACAGAAGTCCATGAAAAGCCTAATAAGCCTTACTTGCATTTTATTCTAGAAACACTGGGGAGCTACCAACTTCTGGGATAGGATCAGATTTGCTGGTTAGACAGACATGCTTGTCACAGTGGTGAAAATGGGCTAGATGAGGGCATGGTTGCATGAGCCAGGGTGAAGCCTGAGCTAGGCAACCATGGGTTAGACTGCTGGGCTAACATCTTTGCAGTCCATGTGAACCTTTCTGAGCTCTCCTGCTGCCTAGCAGCAGTCAGCCCAGCAGTCTCACCCCAGTAGCTGTGCTCCTGATCACTTTTCTAAGAGGTTGGGATGTGAGTGGGATGCGGTGGTGCAGAGCAGATGGAGGGGATTATGGTCAGTGGGAGCTACTCAGCATGGAATATGGAAGACACAGGGTAAGGAACTCTAGAATGTATCTGGTTCCATGAAGTATCTGAGGAAAAGAACACTAGCCTCACAGAAACCTCTGCGTCCAACTAAGGGAGTGGGGGCGGAGATTCTCGTCCCGTTATTTTGTGTGATTTTACTTACCTTTGCTTTCATTTAATTTAGCACAACCTGTAATTTTGTTTTGAAGGAGATTTGAATAACAACACAGATCCTAAAGAAACTTAGTAATACCGCAAAGCTAATGATTATGACTTGCCATCCTGAGTGCTACTTAGAAACACTTGCACGTGCCAAATGGGGGAATGTGGTTCTTAGCAATAGCAAAACCACTTAGGTTTATCCATCACATTGATGAGAGAAATACTGTTCTTAAAATGAGAGTTTTGCTTGGTGTCTTCCCTTTGCATTTAAAAATAAATGAAATTACTAAAACACTATTATAAGAAGTTTGGAAAATAAGGGGGGATGTTACCTTCCCTGCATATTATCTGTTAGTATTTTTATGTATTTCCTTTAAATCTTGTTTTTAGGTATGTCCATGTATATTTGTGTATGTGTATAATATGTTGTATATATACATATGTAACATAATTGTATAAAATTATTCTAGGAATCAACACATGAAATATGGGAGCAACATTTTGAATCATTCTTCCCTCTCAACATCCAACTTGCAACCTAGCTATTTGCTGAATACTAGACGTCTCTATTTCATTGTCTTGTAGGCATCTCAAAGCAAGGAAAACAACTGAGCTCTTGCACTGTCTCTCACCCTAACCCTTTCTTTTCCCAGTCTTCTGCATCTCAGTAAATGGTTCCACCATCCATTTAGTTGCGCAAGCCAAAAGCCTAGATTTCTTCCTTTCCCTCACTGTCTCCACTGAGTCCATCAGCAAGTCCTTTTATCTCTGCCTCCAGAATACATCCCAGATCTGTCCATTACCCTTCCCTGATAGAAACAGTCCTATCAAGATCTGTTCTAGTAGTATTAATATTTCTGTAGCTCACTACCACTACCTTCTTCCAAGCTGCCATTAACTTTTACCAGGACTACATTATCCTCTTTACTTGTCTTCTACTTAAATTGGCCATTCTTAGTTCTCTAGGGTCTGTTCTCTCAGAAGCAGAATAGAGCACTCCTAAAAATGCTCCTGTTTTAAACCCTCCAGTGGCCTTCCATTCTACTTAGAAAACAATTCAAGTTCTTTACTATGACACATAAGGCACATGGCACACAGGCCTTATATACCACGAGTTTCTAAATTCATGAAATACCCTGTGCCCATACTTCTTGTTTACTATGCCCCAGCCAGCTGTTATTTATCTCAATGTTTCAAAACAGCAAATTCTTCCTGCCTCAAGCTGCTACATATATGCTTGTCCCTGCCTGAAGCTTCCATTCCCACTTTGGAGTATGCTAGCTCCAAATCCTGCAGTGTCACTTAAATGACACCTCCTTGAGAAGCCATCCCAGACAGTTCTGGGTGAAATAGACTTGCTTTCTTACACTTAACATAGTTTGGAGTGTGTGTGTATGTGTGTGTGTGTGTGCGTGTGTGTGTGTGTGTGTGTGTTTGTCCATCTGTCTCCTCCACTCTAGATTTTAAGCTCCAGGAGGCAAGGACCATGTTTGTCTTGTTTACATAACAGTCACTAAATATTTGATGAGTTAATGAATGAATATGTCTTAGTCTATTTAGTGTTGCTATAAAAGAAGTACCTGTGTTTGGGTAATTTATAAAGAGAAGAGGTTTATTTAACTCACAGTTCTACCAGCTGGAAGGCTCAAAACTGAGCCTCTGCTGAGGGCTTCAGGCTACTTCCGCTCAAGGTGGAAGGTGAAGGGGAACCAGCTTGTGCAAAGACCACATGGCAAGAGAGGAGGAAGTAAGACAGGTAGTGCCATGCTTTCTTTAAGAGCCAGCCCTGGGCCAGGCATTGTGGCTCATGCCTGTAATCCTAGGACTTTGGGAGGTTGAGGTGGGTAGATCACTAAGGTCAGGATTTTGAGACCAGTCTGACCAACATGGTGAAACCCTGTTTCTACTTAAAAAAAATACAAATATTAGTTGTGCATGGTGGCATGTGCCTGCAATCTTACTACTCAGGAGGCTGAGGCAGGAGAAGAGCTTGAACTTGGGAGGTAGAGGTTGCAGTGAGCTGAGATCGCACCATTGCACTCCAGCCTGGGCAACAAGAGCAAAACTCTATCTCAAAAAAAAAGATAAAAAGTGCCAGCTCTGGTGGGAACTATTAAAAGTGAGAGCTCATTCACCCCTAAGGGAGGACATTAATCTATTCATGAGGGATTTGCCCTCATTGCCCCATTAGGCCCTACCTCCCTATACTCCTACAATGATGATTAAATTTCAACATGAGTTTTAGAGGGGACAAACATTAAAACCATAGCAGAATGGTACCTATTTGAATCAGTTCAGGGAAATGTCTTATTACCAGGCATAGGGACATGGAATTGAGAGCCAAGGAATTGCTAAACACCATCTTTTACAAAAGAAGAAGCTGTTTTGTAAAAGAGGCTTCTGCTACCTTTGCAATACCCTTGTTTTTGTCCAGATTCTGTTTGTCTGGGCCTCAAGTAAATGTCAGTGGTCAGCTTCCATCCCTGTATCCGCAGTTGGTGCCATATTTAATAAATTATCATGGATTATAGAGGGTGCATTGTCAGTATAGCTGCCTTTGAGGGACATAACATTGGAAGATGGCTGATTTTTACTTCTGAGGACAAAGGTGCAGGGAGCAAGGGAATGCGTGGTAGAGAGAGCATGTAGACCAGGTCATTCAACCGTGCTGGTTTCATGGTTAAAGAAAGCATCAAGGACAGGAAAAAAAAGAGGTTTAAGAGCAGTTTCTCTTGAGAAGCAATCCTGTCAAAATCTTTCCTAGTGGCATTAATGTTCAAAAACCTGAAAAAATTATATTATGTCTTGTTGCTAGTGCTGCAAATCTGGGACCATTTATTAAGATCCCCAAACCCCAGAGCTTCTGATCAGTACAGCTCCTACCTGCTATTAACTGCTTTTACAAGAGGAAATTGTGGAGAGTACAATAGACCACTTCTAGCTGACTGCCTCTTACCTTACCTTGTTCCGTTACCTTGTCCAACATTGTGTCTCCAAGTTTTGTCCTTAATGAGGTCATTTATGCTGCATACATTGTAAGATTATGTCTTAGAGTAATACATTTGCTGCTTTCTTAGCTATACTTGAGAGACAACCTCTTCAACTGTGGAAATAATTTGCCATTTAATAGAGGAGGACCTTTATAGCTTGTCACAGCTTTCAGTCATAGCTCTAGTTTTTGATTCTGTCACAGTGGCACATGAGAGCAGGAACATTTTGCATAACCACTTAACTCAGCCTTACAACAGCCTCTTAAATGGATGAGGAGCAGCTTAAGCTGGCTTGATAGGAAAGAACACTGTCTGTTGGTGTTAATACCTGCATTTAGTTTGCATAAGTTAAATCCACAATAATATCTTAATCTTAGTTTTGCTCCAAAATTGCCTTTTTACTATCATTATCCTGTATAAATAATGTATAGCAACACTGATTTGATTGTAACCTTTCATATTTTATTAATTTTTTTTCTATAAAGATACATTGAGCCCTCCCTCTGTGTCAGAAAACATACAAATGCTGAATATCTAGAGGTCTGCAGGACAAAAAATAATGGGTGAGGATTTTCAGAATTGTAAAAACACATGAAACCTCATGTTGAAAAACACAGCACATCTTAGCAGGTTAAATAAATCTGCAACCAGCTACGATGATTGTGGTATAAAGACAATATGTCTGAAATAAGAAAAAATCTTTAAAAGCTGAAAGAAAAGACAGATTACCTACAGAGGAATTCTTTTCCAACTGACAGTATATTTATTAGCAGCAGCAGTAGATCCTATACCTGTCATCAAAATAGGATGCTGAAATAAAGACCTTTTAGGACATGCAGAGACTCGGATAACTTTTTGCTCTCAAATATTAACTGAAAGAACTATGAAACATACCTGGAAACCATAATTCTCAGCAAACTGACACAAGAACACAAAATCAAACACCGCATGTTCTCACTCATAGGCGGGTGTTGAACAATGAGAACACATGGACACAGGGAGGGAAGCATCACACACTGGGGTCTGTTGGGGGGGAAATAGGGGAGGGACAGTGGGGGATGGGGAGTTGGGGAGAGATAGCATGGGGAGAAATGCCAGATATAGGTGAAGGGGAGGAAGTCAACAAATCACACTGCCACGTGTGTACCTATGCAACAATCTTGCATGTTCTTCACATGTACCCCAAAACCTAAAATGCAATAAAAAATAAATAAATAAATAAATAAATAAATAAATAAAAAGAACTATGAAACATTATATTGTAACAAGGAGGAAACTGAACCCAGAAATAGGTTGGACCATTACAGAAGCAAGGACACAACAAAGAATTTGGACAATAAGTTAATGAACTTGAGTAATCAGAATAAATGGCTACCTCTGTGGTATGATTTGAGTATTAGCAAGATATTTTCCAGTTAAATATAGAACTACTTTGGTTTGGTGCTTATGTCTGAAATTCTTGTTTGTGATGAATTATTCACCTCAGGCAAGGGTTTTTAAGAAGGGGTCCATGGATGGAATTGAAGAAATCTATGAACTTCCTAAAATTACAAGTGACGTACTTTGTGTATGCACAATTTTTCTGAAGACAGGCTTGTTGGCTCTCATCAGATGCTTAAAGATGCTTAGAATTTGAACTAGTTTAAGAACCACTGGATTAAGTTATTGTTCCTTATTAAAGTGAAATTACATCGATTCTTACCTTGCTCTCAAGATGAGATACATGATCTGAATTTGAATAGTGACGTTATTGGTTACCTTGCAGAATCATTGTGACCCTGGACAAATTACTTTTCTTCTCATTGTAGTCTGAGTGTGCACTGTATGACATGTGTGGGTAAAGGCAGCAGTGGTATTGCCTGGCCCCTGTGACTGTATCTCAGTATCACAGTCAGTATTTTATTATAGTTATGATTTTGCTAAAGACAATCACTATTAAGCTAACAAATAAAGCTTTTAAGTTACCAATTTTAGTACATAATAAAATATTTATTATTGTTTTGTTAATTGAACATATATTTTGTGTAATACATTGTTCAAGTGTATGTAGTGGGGTAGGCAGGGGGAAGCTGTGTTCAGTCATTATCTATACCAGTGAGATTTCCTGCTAAAACAACTATTAACTGGTGACCATGTGCAACTTGCATTTTTTCCCCCAGCTTTATTGAGCCATCACTGACAAATATTGTATATGTTTAAGTTATATAATGTGATGTTTTGATGTACATATACATGTAGAGTGATTACCACAACCAAGCTAATTAACATATCTGTTACCTCAAGAGTTATTTAGCATTTTGTGTGTGTGTGTGTGTGTGTGTGTGTGTGTGTGTGTGTGTATGGTGAAAACACAAGATTTACTCTCCTCGCCAATTTCAAGTATACAGTGTGATGTATTATTATTAACTCTACGCACTATGCTGTATATTAGCTCTCTTACTTACTCATCTTACAACTGAAAGTCTGTAGCCTTTGATCAACATCCCCCATCTCTCCTGTCTCCAAGTCCCTGGCAACCACTGTTCTACTCTCTTTCTATGAGTTTGACTACTTTAGATTCCACATATGAGTGAGATCCTACAGTATTTGTCTTTCTGTATCTGGCTTATTTCACTTAAGAAGATGTCATCTAGATTCATCCATGTTGTCTTAAATGGCAGGATTTCCTTATTTTTTAAGGCTGGCTTATAAATATTCCATTGTGTGTGCATGTGTGTGTGTGTATACATACCACATTTTCATTATCGGTTGATGGACACAGGTTTTTTTCTTATCTTGGCTATTGTGAACAATGATGTAATGAACATGAGAGTGCAGGTATCTTTTTGAAATACTAATTTCAGTTCCTTTGGGTATATACCCAGAAGTAGAATTGCTGGATCATATAGTATTTCTATTTTTAGATTTTTTAAAGGAACCTCTGTATTGTTTTATATAATAGCTGTACCAGTTTACATTACCACCAACAGTGTATCGGGGTTCCCTTTACTCCACATCCCTGCCCACACTTGTTGTATCATTTGATTTTTTGTAATAATCATCCTCACATGTGTGAGGTGGTATCTCATTGTGGTTTTGACTTGCATTTCCCTGATAATTAGTGATGATGAGCAACTTTTCATGTACCCATTGCCCGTCTGTACCAAAAGAAACAGCACGATGAAAAGGCAACCTGTAGAATGGAGACTATATTTGCAAACCATATACCCAATAGGGAACTAATATCTAAAATATATAAAGAATTACAACTCAGTGGCAATAAAACAGATAACCCAACTGAAAAATGAGTAAAGCACTTGACTAGACATTTTTTTTAAAAAGACTTACAAATGTCACTTGTGATTTTTTAAATATAGTGTATTTTAGATACATGTATTTTATGTGTAATTTAAATTTCACTCTTCCTCTCATCTGGAGGTTCCGTACTGAGTGCTAGTGTCAGGTTGTTTACTGTAGGAGGTGTGGTCATGGATATAGAGTTGGTGGTAGTTCTGTCCCGGAGGGAATTACTCTGAATAGGATAGAGGGTGGTAGGTCACAACCAAATCCCTAATCCTAGCCTAAGACCTGGTAAGGTCAAGAGGAAGTCATTCCTAGTCACAGGGTTTTCCCTGCATGCTGCTTTGAATGGCAGCTTCCATGTATAGCTAAGAACAGAATGAAGCCACAGGCTTATTCAGACACCACAAACTTCACAACTTTAACATGTATAATTATGATTGTGACAACCCAATCTGGTTTTGATGCTGTTATGTTTGAAGGTAGATCCCAGCCACTGATCAGAGCACTCGGATGGGTCATCTTCCCCCAAAGCCCAGGGCTTCTTTCTGTCTCCACAGCACCCCAAGCTCAGGGTAAAATGCCCTAACCCTAGGACTGGTGAGAACCACCTTCCCAGTTCAGCTTTCTCCCCGTCTGCAGGTCCATCTTCTCATTCAGGATGTGAGTATCTCTTAGAGGGTGAAGGGAGGTGATTCAAACAGTTACCAAGAGCATGGAGAAAGTTAATTTACCTCTTAAAATGAGTTTTATATTCTTTTTACATTGGTGAAATTCATGCTTCCATTTTTTGTGTAATGTTGAGAGATTCTCAGTTTTGACTGAATAAGATCATAATCTCAGCTTTTTTTTAAAGCAAACACTTTCATGGAGCTTAAATGAAACAAGGACAGTTAAATGTTTTGAGATGGAACTTTTGTGGAAAATGCTGAATGTTAGAGGAGGAAGATGCAATGAGTTCTCGGGACTGAGAGCCTCCCTTCCCTAGATATTTGAAATTATATTAGGGTAATTAGATTATAACTCAAACTTCTGAAAACCATTTAGTGATAGATAAGAAATTCATTTCACTGTATTGTACTGTACATTGTAAATGAGATTCAAGATTAATTGTTTAATAGGTTGAAGTTTTAAGTTGAAATTTCCTTCTATGTTATTTTATATCTGTGTGATTCACCATGAAGTTTGGTTTGAAACCAGAGTTACAGAAATACTGATATTATTATATTATTTTCATCTAAATTGAAGTTATTATTTTTTTAAAAACTGGTCCTGGCCACTTCTTTGTATCTCTCAAATTGCCACTTCCTTTATCATTTTCAGAACTGTTAATAGGTGGCTGATTGTATTGAGCCTGGGCATAGAATAAGTACAGTGGTCCCCCTCATTTGTGATTTTTGCCTTCTGCATTTTTAGTTAGTCCCAGTCAACCTTGATCCAAAAACATTAAATGGAAAATTCCAGAAATAAGCCATTTATAAGTTTTAAATTTCACACTGCTCTGAGTAGCGTGGTGAAATCGCACACCATCTCATCCGGGACATGAATTATCTGTTTGCCCTGTGTGTCCATGTTCTCTGTCCTACTCACCCATGAGTCACACAGTAGTTATTTTGGATATGAGATCAGAAAAGTGTAGTATAAATAAGATTCAGTACTATCCATGGTTTCCGCCATCCACCTGGGGGTCTGCAGATAATGGGGGGACTACTATACAATTTTTTTAGCATGGTTGGGGAGCTAAAGCATAGTTCCTACTATTCTTGCCAGAAAATGGGCAAAAAATGTTCAATCCCATATTTTTATTATCAGGTCACACAACTTGTGAAGTAGCAACATGGACAGGAGATAGGGAAATAGTGGGTAGAAGAAGGTGGTTCCCCAGCAAAGGTCCCACCCTCAAACCTGGAAACTCACAGCTCTAAATGGGAACAGGCATTCCTGTTTTTGCACCCACAAGCTGCCTTTTGGCACACCACCACCCCCTATACTGTACCCATATAAACCTGAGATCCCAGGCTTCAGAAGGAGACAAGGAGTTAACAAAAGAGTAGAATGGCATAGCAGAGAGAAGAGAAGGAGCATCTGAATGCTGAGAGGAGTTCATCTGGGGATGATCAGGAGGAGATAGGTCACTGGACAGCCAAACTTGAGGGGAAGATCATCCTCCCACTCCAATCCCCTTCCATCCCACTGCGAGCCACCTCCATCACCCAATAAGAGCTGCACATTCATCCTTCAAGTCCATGTGTGACCTGATTTTTCCTGGATGCCAGACAAGAGCTCTGGATACAGAAAGCTATCACACTGGCCCTCTGCTTTTGTGAAAAGGCAGAGAGTCCACTGAGCTGTCTAACACTTAAGCTGCCTGCAGATGGCAAGGCTAAAAGAACACACTGTTACAAGCGCCCACTTGGGCTTCAGGAATCGCAGACACACATCTCTGGTTGCTGCCCTGGGGCTGAAGCCCAGGGGCACTTGTCCTAGCTCCTGCACCTGCGCATCTGTGGGCTCCCCTTCCCATAAGGGGTTTAAGCATGCATTGCCACCAAATAGACAAGTCACACCCCTGTGGCACGTCCTGCAAGGAAAGTCAGGGAACTCTCTTGTTTCAGTAGATATATTTGATGAAAATAATGCTCTCCTGAGGAATAATCCTGTATGTGGGGTGTGTGTGTGTGTGTGTGTGTGTGTGTGTGTGTGCATGCACATGCGTGTGCCGTGACTTTTAGTATGTGCATATGTACGTGAGGGCTTGTTTGGGCAATAGTGTCATTTAATTGGCTAATGAGAACAAGCAGCAATGCTCTTCTCTCTACAAGGCTTCTGTTTGTCTCTTTCTAGCAAGTGTTCCTCATTGCATGTTCTTTTCCTGAGAGTGAACAAGTCTTTTTATATCTTGGAGACAGTGAAAATTTCTCAAAATCATCTTGCTTGTGGTGTTTCAGGGACTCTTTCCTAGGCTGCTACTGTAGTAGGCGAAATGTATTGGCTTTGACTCTGAGTCTCATGTGTAGGTTACCGAATGGCAGATTCTTAGCTCTGTGACTGCCATAGCTCAGCAAGCACCCTGAGCTGAAGATCGAGTGGTTTTAACTTACCTCCTGATGGTCTTGGTGAAACAGTCCTGGCACACTCGAGCCATTCATCCAACACATCCTTGAGGGACTCTCGTGCCTGGCATTGTCCTAGGTGTTTGGAATACATATGTGAAAGCCACAAAAACGGCTGTGCTCTTGGAGTCTCTATCAGACTCCTTCGTGACTTTCAGTTGCCCCCTTCTGGAATGAGAGGTCACTATTCAAGGCTATGGGAATGTATTCATTTGCTTGGCTTTTTTTTTTTTTTAAGCTTCTAATTTTGTATAATGTGACACCACTGCTGCCCTCAGGGAATATGTATGTGACAGAGACAGACAGAAGGGCAGGCCGACATATAAACACTTTGCCACCAGCAGGCTGGCTTCATGCCATAATAAGGTAGGAGCAGTGGCTCCAAGGGGAGCCAGGAGAAGGAAAGAGCGACTCTTCAAGTGGGGTGAGATTTTTTGACAGAGGTGCTGTTTGGCTTGGCCTGTGGTCACTGAGAGTGCTTAGAGGGTGTGACAGTGGGACATGTGGGAATCGATGTAGCAGACGATGAGGGTCTCCACCCTCTGCCTTTGCAGAGATGGGCAAGGCCAAGTGTTGGAAGGGCTTGAGCACACACTAGAGTATTCTGTGAGAGCCAGTGGATTTCAGAGGATGGCAATGACACCACTTGCCTTCTGCCTTAGGAGGATAATTGATGGCCATGTGTGGGATGCACTGGAGAGCAAGAGCTGGGTCGCAGGGAGACCAGCTGGATGATTTTCTTTCATTTATTTTATTTGTTTAACACACATTCATCTGGGGTTCCCTATGTGCCCAATGCTGGACGTTTCCAAACAGTTCAGGTGTCAGTAAGCATGATTGTGGCAGTCGGAGTTGGAAGGCTGGGATGGATATGAGAGGCATTACAAAGGGGATGTGGGAGTGGCACCCCAGAAAAGCCTAGTTTAAGGTGTCAATGGATGTGTGCACATGTGCACGGGGGTTTTCTAGAGGGCGGCGGGTAGCTGGAAATTGAGGTCAGGTGCTTAAAGAACAACTCGTTGTGTAGGACTCCCCTTTGTGGTAAAATGCAGAGGTTTTTGAGAATCCCCAGTAATTTCTTAAACTCAGGCTGGGAGGTCATTCAGCCAGGGAACTCCACAAAGAGCACTGCCACTTGGGTCAAAGTGAACTTCTCAAAATAAATTTTCTAAGTGATCACCAGTTTTAGATGCCAGTTTAAGACCACTCATCTTTCAAGTTTGAAATTTATATTTTTGTTTCTTCATTCTCAGTCACTACGAAGACAACTTTGTGGGATGCAGGTGGGCCTCTCAGTCTCTTTTGCTGAGTTTCACTTGCTCTCTGCTTCACTCATCAGTGGTGTAGTAAACTGCAGCAGTCCGCCCTGCTGTAACACACACAGACATCATCCCTCACAATGGCTGGATAATTCCAGATTTAATTCCAAACAGAGAAAACTGATTTCATTTATGTTTTGTGGTAAGAAATACAGAGAAAAACTGAAAGCAATATAATGACTTGTCTTGACAAAATGTTTCCGCTGCTCTGGAAGAGCCAACCCACTTCCCCCGGTTAAGGAGGGGTGTTGCATTTTAAACATGTGGTGGTTGTTATTCATTGTACTTTTTTTTTTTTTAAGGTAGGAAATGTTCTTTGGACTGAGTTAAATGCCGCTCAGCATAAAAGACTCAGTGGAACAAAGCCTGTGGACTGTGACTACTTGACATGCCCTGGGCTAATGAGAAGACAGAATGTCTCTGATTGCAGCAGAACAAATACTCACAAAGGGTCTCCTTCCCTCCTAGGACTTCCTTTACCGGGCATCTGGCTGGGATTCTTGTTGGACTAATGTACACTCAGGGGCCTCTGAAGAAAATCATGGAAGCATGTGCAGGTAGAGAATAAAACGCCTTTGACATGACAACAAGTTAGAAGTTCACCTTAATCTTAATGTGAACAGAAGCTGCCCCAAGTTTCCCTGTGGTTCAACTCAGGAATTCCCTAACATGTTTGTTTTTCTTTTTAAACCAAAACGTAAAACAACCAGTACAGTTGCTTACGTTGCTCCACAAAAGAGGCTGCAAAGTTAAATTTTGAATCTGATACTTTCGTAGGGGACAAATATCAGTATATATTTATGCCTTCAACTTTAATGCTACCCACAGAAAACCACGATTTCCTAAAAAATGCAGAGAACTAAAGTGTGTTTAAAATAATGCATTCTTCTAGAATATTCCATGAATTAATATATGTGCAAGGCAAAGTTAAAAAAGAAAACAAAGCCTGACTGTACTGAAGTGCAAGGCCGGTATTTTAAAGAATTCAGAATGATGGCCGGTCCTTGGTGGTTGAGCCACATATTCATGCACAGCCAAGCCAAGTCTGTTACTGCTTGAAGCTTAGCTCCTGTTTTTTTTTTTTTTTAATTTTGTTTTTTTTCCCTTCAAACTGATACTCAATGAAAATATTTCATTTAGAAATACTTGGAATTTTTAGACCTCTTAATTTTAAATGTGATACTGATTTTGACTTGTAAGAACTGGTTTGCAAACCCTTGTTTTATAGACTGAGTTCCAATATTTCATCTTTTATTCATGCGAAATCTTCTGAGACTATTTTACCTTTTCTTGAACCATAAATAATTTGTTTCACAGTTTGTGGAGATGACTGGTATTCTTGAGAACCATATAATATTCATGATATTAGAAAGCTTTGCAGGCACTGCTCTGGCACCTTTATTAGCAGATTGTGTTCACTTTGGGTTGATTTTTACAGACTGTGTTGCATCTCAGCAGATTCTCATTTTCCCACATTTGCTTATTAATGTGTTTCTACTGTATGTACTTAGAGGAGGCAGTGGGAGCTTCATATATTGAAAATGTCCAGTTTTATTATATTTTCAATACAATTTAATACTCATTAGTACTGATAAAAGAGAAGATTCTCAGGAGTTTAATGTCTTGTTTCTTTTTTCTGTGTGTTTATGATGAAATGGTTAGTAAAGCTTTGCAGACATGTTATGAAATTTAAGCAAGTGCTTTGCTTAATTTTTAAAGAGGATTTTCCCCATAATTATAATACTTAAACTCTTAATTTTAAAAGCCTTAAAAAAGTAAGTGGAGACTTATTTTTATACCACTCTATTTTCAAAGTAATAAATACAGTAGAAAATTAAATAGGAAAATTAGAACACTCAGTGCAATTTGCAGATAGCCTGCAAACTCGGCCTTTTCTCTGTGAGCTGAGAATTGAAGGACACAGGAACCTTATGGAAAATGACCCAGCATGTGGAAGTTACTGTTTGATGCCTCCTGGAAAAGGAGGGTCACCCTGAGGGTGTGCCCCTTGCTCCTCCCTCTCTCCCTTCATTCAGCTGTGCCAATTAAGTCGGCAGTCCTACCTTCTATGGGACAAGGAAGAGTAAAGTCCCCTAGGAAGGGTACAGAGCAGGCTCTCCTAACACCCTTGTTTGAGGAAGTTTCTCCATTTACCTGGTGCATCTCTACTTGTACAGAGGCATCAAAGCAAAGCCTTGGTACTTTGGCAGGCAAAGACTGAGGAACTTCAGTGAGTGTAAATTAGGGTTTCATTGTCCGCACACACACACAGACATGCGCGCGCGCAGGCTCGCGCTCTCTCTCTCTCTCTCTCTCTCTCTCTCTCTCTCTCTCTCTCTCTCTCTCTCTCTCTCTCTCTCTCTGTCGCTCTCTCCCCCCTGTAGGGCAGGCCCCCAAACAAAAGGGAGTTTACCTTGGGCTTTCTCCCACAGAACTTCCTAATTACTTGAACAATTAGCATTTAAAGCTTTATGGCTGCCATTAAAATGTTTGTTTCTTTTATGTTTAGGCATTTTTTCCTCCAATGTTCGTTACCCAGGACAGCAATACTACTTTAATTCTTCAGGTAAGCACTTTATTTCATTTAATAAATTTTAACTTCTTTTTAAAATTATACTGTTCAGCTCTACAGAGTACTTTAGGATACTAGTTTATGCTGTGGTAGATCAGTTCACATGTTGTGTAACTGTGCCTCTAACATGCCTGGAAGCTAGATAGAGGGGTAACCTAGGGAGCACATTTGTGGGAGTTGGTAGGGAAGGAGGTAACTCAGGCGTGAAAACATGGTATGATTGGTGTAAGGTCTCTAATATGTGATAAGATTCATATTAGACCTTGGTCGTTTGAGTTTCAGTCTGAAACTACTCCTGGCAAAGTGTTAGAAGTTGGTTTTAGGTATACAGTTCTCCACAGCCCAGCCCATCTATATTCAGGAAACCCTTGCATACCCTAAGATGCTCTAATAAATGCCATGTGACTTAATGAGGAAGAATGTATTTTTTTCTAAACGTCTGTGTAGATAGATAGAAAGGACTTCCTGTTCAAAGTATAAGACCTATTTTAGGCTAAAGCCTTTGCATTCCAGTCTGGAGTGGCTACACGGTAGTATCTTGAATCAGGCCCAGCCGACAGGTGTTAGCCGTGGCCATTGGAACACTCATGTCTTAATGCAATGAACTGAATGGACCCCTCCCAAAATTCATACGTTGAAATCCTAACCCCTAATGTGATGGCTTTGGTAGGGTAGGGATTTAGGGAAAAAAAGAGGTCATAAGGGTAGCGCCCTCCTGAATGGGATTAGTGTCCTTATAAAAGCGACCCTAGAGAGCTCTGTAGCCTCTTCACTGCTGTATGAGGACGCAAGAAGTTTGCGATGCCAGCATGATCAGTTCTGATAAGGACCCTCTTTTGCAACCTGGAAGAGGGTGCTTACCAGAACTGATCACGCTGGCATCGCAGACGTCCAGCCTCCAGACTGTGAGAAATAAGCTCTGTTGCTTAAGCCAGCCAGTCTATGGCTGTTTGTACAGCATCCCAAATGGACTGAGATGTCTTTCTCTTTATATTAATTGAGGACCATTATAGCTTAAAGCTGAGACTAGCAGTCTTTTCTTTAAAGGACTGGACAGCTAATATTTCAGGCTATAAGGGCCATATAGTCTCTGCTGCAATTAGTTAACCTGTCCTTGTGGCATGAAAGCTGCCATAGACAATGTGTAGACAAGTGGGTATAGGTGTGTTCCAATAGAATCTTATTCCTAGCCCCTGCCTTTTCTACTGTGTAAGGATATGAGATGGGCACTCTGCCAATTTAACCTTACAAAATAGGCTAGTTCTACTTACTTTCTCTCTCTCTTTTGCATTCCATTTATTTTCTATTTTTTAAAAAAGAGAACTGAAGAGAACAGCTTCTTTTCTTCTTATATGGAAGAAGCATGCACACAACAGACACACAGACAGAGAATTAAGGGCAAAAATAAAAAGCCCTTTTTACCTCTTTTAACCTCTGTAAGATTACCATATTTATATGCCTTTCTCTGAAGTGATTGGATTTCTTCAAAGGCAATGCTACACAAGGCCAGGTGGCTATGCTAATGGTCATCCAGGGAACTTTTATGAGAGCATATGTATTTCTTACAAGTAATGATTTATTCTTAATATGGTTGTCCTTAGCTGGAAAAGTCTTTATAGGTCAGAGAACCTCATGAATGTTTAGAAAGCTGTTACCAATTTTTCTAATCTCAGTGGTGTTTCTTGATCTCCTTTGCCATGAAATCCTTGTATGTGTATAAGGAACAGATGGAGTAGTTAATAGAATAATGATAACCAGAGTTTCTTTTACTAAAAAAAAAAATTAAACTAGTATTCATCTCAGGACATAATTTAAGTGTATTTAAGTTTGATTGCTAGGTTTTTCCAGGAATGTTTGTTATGAAGATTTAAAAACATGTGAGTGGGTGAGTGAAATAGCCATAGAAAATTTTTGGTCCTACGGGAGGGGGCTGGTTCTCATTATAATAGATATCGATGAGATTTTTGGTCCTGTTGATGATTTATGATTGATGGTATAGAACACTTAACCACACTGGTCTTTCTGATTTAAGGCACCAAAACTTTCCCATTTTCTTTCCCCATGTTTTGTCTGACAAGTTCCAAATTAGATTTTATAATATTCAGATGTTTAGAGTTGTTGACTTTATTTCATTGAAAAACTGCGAGATTATTTTAGAATAAGAAATAGTATGAAGAAAAATATTTTTCTACATCAAGAAAATGTTGCCTCAAATCATTGCATGTGTATCTGGCCATTAAAACTCTACATAAATACATAATTTCTATGTGGTGAGCAAATATTCAGAGACTTTGCGTTATTTTGGTTTTTGAATTAACTGAGCATTTTTGGGGATGGATAGGTAGAAATCCTGCTTAGATCTTACATAACAGAATGCCTTTCCACAGGGGTTTGAAAGGGATAATGAGCCATGTGGGAAATTACTCAATATGCTTTTTGTGTTTCTGTAAAATAATTGGCACTCTTAGGGAATTGAGCAGTTTCTCTGTGCAGGGATTGCTGAAGCATCCCATAGTATTCAGTGACGTATCTATAAATATTCTATTAGTGTTGCAGACTGGTTGCTGCTTTCTTTTATTCTTTGTGGAGATACATTAATTATGTTTTCACTATTTGTCTGTATACGAAAGATTTTTTTTTTTTTTGATAAGGAATGAAAAGTAAGATTTGTAAAAACACTACCATGGTCTCCTTTACTCTCAAGGTATGAAAGTTGCTGGTTGGGTGTTCCCCAACAGCAATGGGAGCTGAATTTTTCTCATTCTATTGGATAAAGACCAGTTTATCGATAACTGTTCATATTTAAAATTGTGTTCAGATCCAAATTCAGTTTTAAGCCATTGTGAAGATTTGGAAAGGGCACTTGTCTCCTTCTCCTGTTTTAAATATCAATAAGTTAATATTTTGACATGGGAAACAGGTGAGAGAAAATATGAAAGTTCGGTTGTTTGAGGTATTTAGTAAATCCTCATTAAAGTTTACTGCACTGGGGCAAGGCTTTTCAGAATTAGTCTGCAAAATCCTAAACAATTTTATTTAATGTTTATTTAAATTATTTCTGCTTCTTTTTTTTTTTTTACTTTCAAGGACATTCAGTAAAATAGAATCAAGCTAGAAGAGTTTTATCATAATTGCTAAGACTGGACAAAAGATCTGGATAAACATTTCTCCAAGAAGATATATACATGGCCAATAAGCACATAAAAAGATGGTCAACATTATTAGTCATCAAAACCACAGTGAGATAGCACTTCATGCCCTTGATTGTTTGTAAATAAAAAGGCAAACAGTAGCAAGTGTTAGTGAGAATGTGGAGAAATTGGAACCCTCATACACTGCTTATAGGAATAGAAAGTGGTACAGCTACTTTGGAAAACATTCTGGCAGTTCCTCAGATAGTTAAACAGAATTGCCAGTGATGTAGCAGTTCCACTTCTAGGTATCTACTCAAAAGAAATGAAGGCATATGTCCACATAAAAACTTGCTCATAAATGCTTATAGCAGCATTATTCATAATACTTGAAAGGTAGAAATAATACAAATGTCTATCAGTTGATGCATAGATAAATAAAATGTGGTATAAACCATACAATGGAATATTATTTGCCCATAAAAAAGAATGAAGTACCGATAAATGTAACAAAATTGATGAACCTGGAAAGCATGCTAAGTGAAATAAGCTAGACACAAAATGCCACATATTATATGATTTAGTTTATGTGAGTTATCCAAAATAGGCATATTGTGTAGAGACAAATAATTAGTGCTTACTTCCAGCTGGAAAAGGAATGGGAGGGTGAGGATTGCTAGCTGAAGAGTACAGATATCTTTTGGGGGATGATGAAAATGTCCAAAATTGATTGTGTAGTAATGACAGTGCAACTCTAAAATATACCAAAAACCATTGAGTTGTATACTTTAAATTGATAAATTGTATGGATGTAAATTATGTCTCAATAAAGCTGTTCTAAAAACATCCATAGACACAACTACTTTTCATGGCAAATATTTATATAAACATAATTATATTAGGCTATCAGCTGAAAGTATTGTGTTTTGCCATTTGTTGTTTATATGAAAACAAAGTCTACTAGAATGCTAATTAACAGTTTCTCTTTTAATCTTATGTGTTAGGAAATATAAACAATACAACAGTAAATTTTAAAATAGCCTCAGGGCCAACTATCAAAAATTCTGAAAATGAAATCTCAAATTAATGAGATTTTGCCATTCAGTGTTCCTCTTTTGGCTGGATTGTATTTTTTTTTTTTTTTTTTTTTTCTGTAGCCTTACTAAATCTCTAACTCAGGCCTGTACTGCAGGACTGTGTGGGATCATATGGAGATCTGTGACAAAGATTCATAATAAACATTAGGAATCTTCATCAACAACCAAAACTACATTATTTAAATATTTGAAACATCACCTTCAAAGAATATAATAATGGCAAGAAAGAAGAGAAAAAATCAAACAGACTATTTTACTTCTCTCTCTTTATGCCAGAATGAGATTGATAATCTTCTGTGGGGAAAAAAAAAAAAATCTCTTCCAAACAAATTCTCCAACTATTGGGCAGTTAAAGAAAATGTAAGAAAAAAACTCAAACTGAAAATGTGGATGGAAATATCTTGCAAAAGTGAACTTTTCTCTGTTATTGACCTTTATTAATGAGGTACCTAAGTTTGGTATCTAAAGGATTATTTAATGACCAGGTTGTCTCTTCTCTCTTGTTTTATCTAGCAACCGTTTTTTTTTTTTTTTTTAGGTGGTGGGGGGACTGTAATCTCTGGCATAGAATTACAGTTACAGAGAAATTGGCTGCATCTTAATGTTATTGTCTGAAGTATTCTGTGGTATCTGTATGAAACATTGGTCTGCCTCTCATTGTAGAGAGCAATAAAACAATAAGGCTTTATCACCTATCGTTTCCACCATTCTCTTGACTCAAGCCAGGACTTCACGGAAAACTCTCCAAGTATTGAGTAGACTAAGCTGAAAGAATCCAGTCTATGTCAATAGCTCATTCCAGTTTCTTCTCCAGGACTTCTGACTACCTTCTGAATTAATATCTCCTTTCCTCATTAGCACATAAGGGCTCATTCGTGCCCAGTGCCATGGTGGGCACTGAGGATACAAGAGTGACAAGACAATCATTGCCCACCTTTGTGGGTCATTCTCCATTTGACATCTTTTCTTATTTTGAGGATAATTGTTATGCTTAAAATAATGTTATGCCTTACTTGTTTGTCTTTGCTTATATAAGACAGGAAGTATAAAACAAAGAATAGTCCATAGCTGTGTTCTATAACCTTTTCCTTGTGCCTATAGGCAGCTCTGGATATCAGGATTATTATCCATATGGCAGCCCAGGTCACTCTGAAGAAGCACCCAGGAACTATGACGCATACACAGCAGGGCTGAGTGAACAAGAACAGCTTGAGAGAGCATTACGAGCCAGCCTCTGGGACCGAGGTAGGAATCTTGCGCCCTTCAGTTATTTTAAAGCGTTCCTCCTGTGGTAAGGTAGTCTGAAAAAGGACTATTTGTAGCAAGTTAAATTTTAAATAGTTCAGAAAAAGGATATGTAGATGAAAAATGTGTGCAGATTGTGATTACAAAGAAGGGGTGTGATGCCTGCCGTGTTCCCAGTAACGTAAGCTAATAAGGTGCCAGACTGTGTATGTATTGTTAAAGTGATTCTTTTTATAGGCCTGCTGCTCTTCGGTGCCTTGGCATTAAAATCAAGAAACTTAAAATTCTTAGGTGCATAAAGAAAAGAGAGAATTACTTTGGAATTCATATTCATAAAGAAGGCTCAGTGTCTCTAAGTATCAAAATATTGCCCATAAACCTCCGACAAATCTCCCTCAACATCACATGGGCTCAGAATTCTGGCTCAGTTTTGACTTCTGCTGAACCAATCTGTCCAGGGGTAGAGCCTAGAAATTTATATTTTCAACAGGCTTTCCAGGAGATTCTTTTACGAACTGATATCTGAAAAAAAAAAAAACACTGTATTTATTTTGCCATCTTTGTTCTAGATTTGGATTATGAGTTTGGATATTACTGTTTTTATTGTTTGAGTAGTGACTAAAAGTCGTCTGTTCATTTAAAGGGCATTTATCAACGTCTTATGTTTCGCGTATGATGACAGAGACAATAGGGAACATTGAGTGGTAAAAAATGGAACCTACCCTTAAAAAGTTAGCAATCTGTGTTTGGGCATATGCCTACTAGATGTGATACCACACAGTTAACCCTAATATCAGGTGACTAAGAGAGGCTTAGGCTATGTGCTAGAGGTAGGGAGAAGATAGTGAGCTTTCCCTACCTAGAACTATCAGATTTTCACAGAGGAGATAGCATTTGAGTTGGACCTTCAAGAATGCATAGAACTTGAAGAGCTGTGGACAGGCTTTCTCTGCAGAAGACGCCTTGAGTATCAGCACAGACACAGAAGTTAGGGTCATGTTCGCCAGCCCTCACTTTTAAATGGACAATAAGAGAAGAAAGGGAAGAAGAGTGGGAAGCAAGGCTGGGGCCGGATCACAGGGGACCTAGAATTAAATAGACCAAGTGGAAAGCAGATTTAGCATGTTGTATAAATGCCAGTAGAGCTCTGCATGGGAGACTGATGTGGTCAGAGATGTGTTATAAGAATCTGGTAGTAGCAGTCATTCTGCAAACAAGATTGAGCACCAGTTGAGTACCAAGCATTATGCTAGATGATGAGAGTACATGAATTATGACAATATAGTTTCTGACTTTAAGGAATGCAGTCTTAGCAGCAACAGTGTGCATGGAGGTGGGGAATGACAACAAGCAGGGAGACAAGATGGAAGATTATATTGCAGTAGCCTGAACAAGAAGGAAAGCCTAAATTATGAAGGTGGCAGGGGAAGTGTAGAGGAAGGCATAAATCTGTATTTCTCAGGTGAAGAGTTATAGAACTGTGATAATATATCAGTAATCTTTCACTGTGTAAAGAGTCACCCTGAAACTCGTGGATTAAAACAGTAAACAGTGGTCTGCTGGGGGCTGACTGCTCTCGGGTGGCTTCCTCTGCATGTCTTCCTGACTGTTTGTTGGTGGTGTTACTCCACGCCTCACCCCATTCCTCATCCAGCAGGGTAGCCTGGGCTCATCCACCAGGCTGCAGCATAAGGTTTACAGGAAGTGCAGAAATAAACACGTCTTAGGGTGGCACAATGTCAGTTCCACTGTATTCTGTATACTGTTACCGAAGCGGGTAACAACACCAGCTCAGATTCATGGGATAGGGAGATAGTTTCTACCTCTTGTAGGAACAGCAAAGTCACATGTTATGATTATGGATAGAGAGGTGGAGAATTGTAACCATTTTTGTAATCACTGTATCACATGTAGTCAGTGGATTGCCAGTAGCACAATCATTCAAAAGCATAACTTAGCCATGGAATCCTGAAATCTGGAGAAAAGGCCCCAGAACCTGTATTTTTAACAGATTCTCATGGTTATTCTTGTGCACACAGGGGTTTAATCACCACTGGGCTATCCATGAACTATTAGGGGACAAGTAAGGCAGGACAAACTTCTCAGCATGGACTTTGCACAGTCTATCTCTATCCCCATCTAGGCTGACTTCAAATAAAATCCCAAGACACACAGCATGGTGGGAAAGATTGGGATTTATATTTGGGTGACATCATCTGATAATTACCTTCTGTTAAGAAAATGTGTATTCTAAAGTAACAAGCCTTCAAAAATAATTAAAGAGTAATGAAAACTCAGAGGGAAAAATTAGGTAGCCTGAGTGAGAATATTTGAATGTGAGACATAGAAAACCTCCCGTGTTAAATGTGTCAGATAAAGGAAATGCAAGAAGACAAGCATACTTTTTGTAGTTTTATTTCTAAAGGTTTGCTATATGCCCTGATTAGTAATTATACAGGAAGTTAATACTAATAGAGCAGGTGTATTTTTTTGAAAGAGAAAATAATGATTTTCTTCAATAATTTGGGCTCAGAGATATGAGCATGGACGATTGGTAGATGAAAGCATCCTCTGACGGCCCTGGTGATTTTGAAGCAATTTTAGAGACATGAATCTAGCTACAATGGAAGGGTCTTACATTTTGGGAGTCAGAAGGAAGTTGGAGTAGATTTTTGAGGCCGTTTCCTTAATAAAAAATGTGTTTATTATTAAGTTAATATAAGTCATTAATATTAATTTTTTCTGCTTAACAATAAATGGTATTTAAATATTTATTAACAGGCAAAAAAAAAATAAAAAGACACAGGGTACCT
This sequence comes from Plecturocebus donacophilus, assembly GCA_004027715.1. Lineage (NCBI taxonomy): Eukaryota > Metazoa > Chordata > Mammalia > Primates > Pitheciidae > Plecturocebus > Plecturocebus donacophilus. Next base: position 50,730 of record PVKP010001015.1, read on the forward strand.
TGAGAGATTTCAGAAAGTCATCTGATAGTAGTGTTGATTTTTCATAAATTTAAATCTTATTCTTAAAAAAACTTTTTGCATAAATAAGAGAGTATACTAAACAGAAATTGAACAACTTAAAATTTTTTACTACCCCTATTTAAAATTATTTTTATGTTTTTTCATCTTATCCTTAAAACATTTCAATGAAGTTAAGAAATGAATTATTTTTACTTATAAAAAAAGATTTTTACACATCAGATGCTATAAGACTTGCTTGGTGAGAAGATTATTTCTGGGATTATTTTGAAGCCAAGGGTGTTGTTTCTGCCTCTGTCTAACTAGGTGCTTGGTCTGAAAAAAATCTAGCTTCTTCTTTATGAGTATGGAGGTAAGTTCTAAAACTCCTCACAGTATAAGATTGCTAGGACTAAATGATCCAGAATTTGTGCTGAATTATTTCTGCTACCTGACCTTTTATTTTAACAAAATCATAGATTGTTTTCCTGCTTTTTCCTTCATCCTACACATGTATTTTCAGAATTTAAAGCATTCTCTTCTTTCCATTCATGAAAAATCACAAAAGTATATAGAATTTGTTTGTCTTTTGAATGGCCACTTGGTATATCTGAAACAGAGTGGCCTTGTTTAGCATTTTGAATTACAGTGAATGAAATAATAAATAATTTTAAAAAGAAAAGAAATCATAAAAGTGAATAGTTAATTGATGATTTTTGAATACAGGACTTTCTAAACAGAAAAGTAAGGAAAAATTATGGAAGATAGACCAATAAAAACTTTAACAAAGAATTATTACAATCAATATGTAAAGAACTCATCATATAATGAAATTATTAATACTCCTATTAGAAAAATGGAAAATAATTTTAACATATAATCCAGAGACTTATAAGTGACCAGTGTGCATCTAAAAAATAATGTGCTATATACAAGCAGCGAGTTACTTAGTTTGTTCATCTCACCACATTCATTTTTTATTTTAAATTCTTGTGGGTACATAGCAGGTGTATATATTTGTGGGGTACATGATAACTTTGATACAGGCATGCAATGTATAATACTTACATTAGGATAAGTGGGGTATCCATCACCTCAAGCATTTGTCCTTACTTTGTATTACAAACAATCCAGTTCTACTCTTAGTTATTTTTAAATGTACAAAAATTATTGTTGACTGGAGTCACCTTGTTGTGCTATTAAATACTACATCTTACTCATTCTATCTAATTATTTTTTGTACCCATTAACCATCTTCATTTCCTCTCATCCTCCACCCCAGCATCTGGTAACAATCATTCCACTCTCTATCTCCGTGAGTTTGTTTTAATAGCTCCCACAAATAAATGAGAACATGCAAAGTTTGTCATTCTGTGTCTTGTTTATTTCACTTAACATGGTGACCTCCACTTCCATCTATGTTGTTGCAAATGACAGGATCTCATTTTTTTTTTATGGTTGAATGGTATTCTATTGTATATAAGTACCACATTTTCTTTATCCATTCGTACGTTGTTGGATACTTAGGTTGCTCTTAAATCTTGGCTACCATGAATAGTGCCACAGTAAACATGGGAATATAGATATCTCTTTGATATAATGATTTCCTTTCTTTTGGGCTTATACCTAGCAGTGGGATTGCTGGATTATATGGTAGCTCTATATTTACTTTTCTGTGAAACCTCCAAACTCTTCTCCACAGTGGTTATACTAATTTACATTCACACCAAAAGTGTACAAGGGTTCCCTTTTCTCCATATCCTCGCCAGCATTTGTTATAGCCTGTCTCTTGGATAAAAGCCATTTTAAACTGGGATGAGATGATGTTTCATTGTAGTTTTGATTTGCATTTCTCTGAGGATCAGTGATGTTGAGAACCTTTTCATGTGCCTTTTTGCCATTTGTATGAGAAATGGCAAATTTGAGAAACATCTATTTGGATCTTTTGCACAGTTTAAAAATTAGACTATTAGATTTTATCCTTTATATAAGCAGCTGTTTGAACTCCTTATATATTCTGGTTATTAATATCTTGTCACATGGATAGTTTGCACATATTTTCTCCCATTCTGTGAGTTGTCTCTTTACTTTGTTGATTGTTTTCTTTCCTAGAAAGAAAGTTTTTGACATGATGTGATCCCATTTGCTGATTTTTGCCTTTTTACCTGTGCTTGTGGAATATTACTCAATAAATCTTTGCCTAATTCAATGTCCTGGAGAGTTTCTCCAACATTTACTTTTAGTAGAATTCTAGTTTGAGATCTTAGATTTAAGTCTTTAATCCATTTCAAATTGATTTTTGTATATGGTGAGAGATAGGGGTCTAGTGTCATTCTTATGCATATAGATACCCAGTTTCCCCAGCAGTATTTACTGAAGAGACTTGTCCTTTCCCCCAATGTATTCTCTTGGCACCTTTGTTGAAAATGAGATCACCATAAACATATGGGTTTCTGGGTTTTCTGTTCTCTTCCACCAGTCTGTGTGTCTGGTTTTATGCCAGTGCCATGGTCTTTTGCTTATTATAGCTTCGTAGTATAATTTGAAGTGGGGTAATGTGATCCTTCCAGTTTGCTTCTTTCTGCTCAGGATAGCTTTGGCTATTCTTGGTCTTTTGTGGTTCCATGTAAATATTATGATTTTTGTTATTTCTGTGAAGAATGTCATTGGTATTTTGATAGGGATTGCACTGAATCTGTAGTTTTCTTTTCATGTTATGGACATTTTAACAATATTGATTCTTCCAATCCATGAACATGGAATATCCACTTTTTGTGGCCACTTCAATTTTTTCATCAATATTTTATAGTTTTCATTGTAGAGATCTTTGACTTCTTTGATTAATTCCTGGGTATTTTATTTGTAACTATTGTAAGTGGCATTACTTTCCTGGTTTCTTTTTCAGATTGTTCACTGTTAGCATATTGAAATGCTACTGACTTTTGTATGTTAATTTTGTATCTTGCAACTTTCCTGAATTTATTTATCAATTTTAATAGATTTTTGAAAAAATCTTTAGGTTTTTCCAAATATATACGATCATACCACCTTCAAACAAAGATAATTTGACTTCTTCTTTTCCAATTTGGATGCCCTTTATTTATTTGTCTTCTCTGATTGCTGTAGCTAGGACTTCCAGTACTATGTTGAATAACAGTGGTTAAAGTGGGCATCTTTGTTGTGTTTCAGATCTTAGAGGAAAGCTTTCAGTTTTTCCCCTTTTAACATACTAGCTGTGGGTCTGTTATATATGGCTTTTATTTTATTGAGGTATATTCCCTCTATACTCAGTTTTTTGAGGGTTTTTTTTTTTTGTCATGAAAGGATGTTGAATTTTATCAAGTGCTTTTTCAGCATCAGTTGAAATGGCCATATGGTTTTTGTTCTTCATTCTGTTGATATGATGTATCACATTGATTAATTTGCATATGTTGAACCATCCTTGAATCATTAGGATAAATCCCAAATGGTCATGATGAATGATCTTTTTAATATGTTGTTGAATTTAATTTGCTGGTATCTTTGCATCAATGTTCATCAGGGTTATTGGCCTGTAATTTTCTTTGAAGTCTTTGTCTGGTTTTGGTATCAGGATAATACTGGCCTCATAGAATTAGTGTGGAAGTATTCCCTCTGCCTCTGTTTTTCAAAATAGTTTGTGTTGGATTGGTATTTACTTCTTTTTAAACGTTTGGTAAAATTTAGCAGTGAAGCCATTGGGTCCTGGGCTTTTCTTTGCTGAGAAACTTTTTATTACGGCACCAATCTCATTCCTTTTTATTGGTTTGTTCAGGTTTTGGATTTCTTCTTAGTTTAATCTTTGTAAATTGTATGTGTCTAGGAATTTAATCATTTCTTCTGGGTTTTCCAATTTATCGGCATACAGTTGCTTATAGTAGGCTTTAATGATCCTCTGAATTTCTGCAGAATAGGTTGTAATGTCTACTTTTAATCTCTTATTTTCATTTAGGTTTTCTCTTTTGTTCTTAGCCTGGCTAAAGATGTGTTGATTTTGTTTATGTTTTCAAAAAAACAATTTTTGTTTCATTAATCTTTTGTAGTTTTTTATTTCATTTAGTTCTACTTTTATCTTTATTACTTTTCTTCTACTGATTTTTTGTTTTGTTTGCTCTTGCTTTTCTAGTTGTTCAAGATAAATCAAGTTATTTGAAGTTTTTCTACCTTTTTGATATAGGGGCTTATCCCTATAAACTTCCCTCTTAGTACTGCTTTCACTGTATCCTATAGGTTTCAGTATGTTGTGTTTATATTATTTGTTTCAAGAAACTTTTGAATTTCCTTCTTAATTTTCTCATTAACCCACTGGTTATTTAGGAACATGTTGTTCAATTTCCATGCATTTGTATAGTTTCCAAAATTCCTCTTTTTAGTGATTTCTAATCTTATTCCATTGTGATCAGAGATGATACTTGATATAATTTCAGTTTTTCTGAACTTTTTAAAAGACTTTTTTGTAACCTAACATATGGCCTATCCTTGAGAATGATTCATGTGCTGAGGAAAAGAATGTGTGTTCTGCAGCTGTTGAATGAAATGTTCTGTAAATATCTATTAGGTCCATTTGGTCTATAGTGCAGATTACTTTTTTTGTTGTTGAATATCTGTCTGGAACACTTGTCCATTGCTGAAAGTGGGTTGTTGAAGTCTCCAGCTATTATTGTGTTGGGATCAATCTCTCTCCAGCTGTTATTGTATTGAGATTGATCTCTCTCACAAGCGCTAATAATATTTGCTTTATATATCTGGGTTCTCCAGTGTTAGATGCATATATATTTACAATTAGTATATCCTCTTCCTGAATTGACTGACCCCTTTATCATTATATAATTACCTTTTTTGTCTCTTTTTACAGTTTTGTCTTCAAATCTGTTTTGTCTGATAAAAAGCATAGCTACTCCTGTTCTTTCCTGGTTTCCACTGGAGTGAAATGTCTTTGTTTCTTTATTTTCAATCTATATGTATTTTCATTCTCTATAGGTGAAGTGTGTTTCTTATAGGCAACAGATCATTGGACCTTATTTTTTAATCTATTCAGCCACTCTGCCATTTAGTCTTTTTTCATTTAATGCTATTATTGATTAGTAAGGATTACTCCAATCATTTTGTTATTTGTTTTCTGGTGGTTTTGTGGTTTTCCCTTTCCTCTTCCCTTCCTTCCTGTCTTCCTTTTAGTGAGTGATGTTCTCTGGAGGTGTGTTTTAATTTCTTGCTTTTTATTTTTTGTGTATCTTGTATACTTTTTGATTTCTGATTACCATGAGGCTTGAAATTAATATGATCTATTATTTTAAACTGATAACAACTTAACACTGATTGCCTAAATAAACGAGCTAGCAAGCAAAAATAAAGTAAATAAAAACTTTAGACTTTAACTTTGTCCCCCTGATTTTTAGCTTTTGTTGTTTCTACTTACATTTTATCATACTTTTATATTTTATTATACTTAAACTTTGTCCCCCTGGTTTTTAGCTTTTATAATAAAATATAAGTAGAAACAACAAAAGCTAAAACTTAAAAGCTTAAAGTTTTAGCTTTTGTTGTTTCTACTTATATTTTATTATTGTTTATGTTTGAAAAATTGTTATTATTTTTGATTGGTTCATCTTTTAGTCTTTCTACTCAATATATGAATAGTTTACACACCACAATTACAGTGTGTTTTTTAATTCTGTTTTTCTGTGTGGTTACTATTACCAGTGAGTTTTACACCTAAATAATAATTATTTTTTATTGCTTATTAACATCCTTTTCTTTCAGATTAAAGAACTCCCTTTAGCATTTCTTGTAGGACATGTCTGACATTGATGAAATCTCTCAGCTTTTCTTGGGAAATCCTTTATTTCTCTTTCATATTTGAAGGACATTTTCGCTGGATATACTATTCTAGGATAAAAGAGCTTTTTCCCTTCTGCACTTTAAATATATCGTGCCATTTCCTCCTTGCCTGTAAGGTTTCCACTGAAGTCTTCTGTCAGAACTATTGGAACTCCATTGTATGTTATTTGTTTCTTTTCTCTTGCTGTTTTTAGGAATCTTTCTTTTTCCTTGACCTTTGGGAGTTTGATTATTAAATGTCTTGAGGTAGTCTTATTTGGGTCAAATCTGTTTGGTATTCTGTAATTGTCTTGTACTTGAATACTGACATCTTTCTCTAGGTTTGGCAAGTTGTTATTATCCTTTTGAATAAACTTTCTACCTCTGTCTCTCTCTCTCTACATCCTATTTAAGGCCAATAATACTTTGATTTGCACCTTTAGGGCTGTTTTCTAGATATTGAAGGTGTGCTTCATTCTTTTTTATTATTTTTTCTTTTGTCTCCTCTCACTGTGTATTTTCAAATAGCCTGTCTTCAGGGTCACTAATTCTTTCTTCTGCTTGATCAATTCTGATGCGTTCTTCAGTATGTTGATTACATTTTTCAACTCCAGAATTTCTTCTTAATTTGTTTTAATGATTTCAATCTCTTTGTCAAACTTATCTGATAGGAGTCTGTCTCTTCAGGGAAGTGGGATCCCTTCTGGCCCAGGACAGGTCCAGAAATTATTTCCAAGAGCCAAAGCCTAGAATCAGGTACCCCAAGAGTCTGCTTGATGCTTTACCCTGCTGTGGTCAAGCTGGTATGTAAGCTGCAAGACAAAGTTCCCTTTACTTTCTTCACTTCTTTCCTTAAGCAGAAGGAGTCTCTCCCTATAGCCACCATATTGGGAATGTGCTTGGGTCACACCCAAAGCAAGCATGTCTCTGAGTCTCTCACCCAGATACCACTGGGTGAGTACTGCCTGCTTACCACAGTGGCCTATTCAGGTACCTAGAGCCCTTTAGTCAGCAGGTGATGAGTCCTGCTAGGATTGAGTCTTTTTCTTCAAGGAAGAAGGTTTTCTTCTGGCCCAGGGAGTGTCTAGAAATGATATCTGGTAGCTGGAGCCTTTAGTAGGGGCCTCAGGACTCTGATCAGTACCCTATCCTACTGTGGCTGAGCTCGTATCCAATGTGCAAAACAAATTTTTCTTTACTCTTCCGTTTCCTCTCCTCAAGCACTGGGAAGGAGTCTCTTCCAGAGCTGCAAGTTGGCTATCCCAGCTGATGTCTCACTGGAAGGCATGCTCCCCAAGTTCACTGGCTCTGAGCCTGGCACAGCACCAGAACTTACTCAAGAATTGCAGTCCTTGTGGCTCAGACTACCTTTCAAGTTTATTTAGGACCCCAGAGCACTTTTGCCTATGGTGTCAGGGCGTGATGGAACTCAGGTTCTGACCATTGGGATGGGCAATTCCCCTCTAGCTTGGACTGAGCTAAATGCTCACTCCCTGGGTGCTGGCTGAGTTCTGTCCAGTATTGCTTTCTGGCAGTGCTGAGTTCCAGGGGATGTCCACAATCACTGTGCTCTCCCTTTCCCAAGTGTACAGATTCTCTCTCTGTGCTACCAGGGGATGGATGAAGAGTGGCATTGGCAATTCAAGACTGTCTTTCCTTCTCTCTTCAGTGCCTCTTTCAGTGATGTGAAGTTAAAACCAGGTACTGTGTTCACTCACATTATCTTTGATTCTTATGAAGGTAGTTTTTTCTGCAGATATTTCTTCAGTTTGGTGTTCCTATGGGGAGGATGTTCTGTCAAGGTTTCTATTTGGCCATCTTGCTCCACCTCCCTCCATCTCACCATATTTAATGTTAGTAGTGATAACAGACATTTCTATATGCTGCTGATATGAGTGCAGATTGGTGTAACTTTTCTGGAAAACACATTGGAAATGTATAATCAAGAGGCTTGCCTTCAGTGGTTCCTTGACTAAGAATCTAGACTGAGGAAATGATAGAGATTTGGTCTAATATTTGTTTATAAGTTACTTATTCCCTAATTAAATTTAATAACAAAAAAATACATTGAAATTTGCACAACAGTGTGTGCAAGGGTTAAATCAGTTATGGTTTCATTGTAAAATGGAAATATTCAGCATCTATTAAAAATAACATTTTGGAAAAAAATAGTGGCATGAAAATAGGATTACAGTGTAATTGCTGGATGAAAAAAAAAGTAAGGTGCAAAATAGTATGTACCATATGGCCAGAATATTATAAAATAAGCCAACTCAAATCAAATACTTTTCCATAGGAAAAAAAATGACAAAAGGCCTGTTAACAAATGTCTTCTTGGCGTCTTACACTTAGTAAGACAATTACAAAGGTTTCAAAGGAAAATAAAATTCAAATTAATATAAATTTGTATAAATCTGTTCCTTTGCCATTGTCAGTTACTGTATAATGCACTTCAAGAGTCTTTTTAGATCTGTTTCCTTGAAACTACTTTCATGTGCTATTCAAACATTCATTCAAAATAAAATTTTGTGATCAAATAAGCTTGGAATATATGTAAGTAATTGGTTTCTTAATTGCAGAACTAATTAGATACCAGTGTAATTGTGGACATTCAAGGAGATAACGGTTTGCAGTATTTCCCACATTTATTTGCATGTAAAATTTGTGTGTTTATGCGTGTATGTATTTGAGAAAGGAAAAGCAGGGGGGAGATGGAGAGAGAGAAGAAGAGAGAAACTAGAATTCTTTGGGCTGAACCCTCTGACATTAGGTTGGAGACATCCTGTTACTTTGTCTCTAAATCCTTCAATGTGTAACTTTTAAAAATAAGGGCCATTCTGCTACGTATCTACAACGTAGATGGTCACATCAAAGAAAATGAGCAGGAATTCCCTAATAACATCTAAACTTTAGTCCAAATACTAAATTTTCCGATTTTCTCAGAGTATATTTAACAGTCAGGTTTTCAAGGTTCTGATGTTGCATTTGATTATTTCTTTTTAATATAAAACCATATCCAGCCCTTTTTATAATTTAATTTTTCAGGATACCAGTCTCATTGAATGGTAAGTATCTGATTATTTCTTTCATGGCGTATTTAAATAGTTCTCTGCATTGCTGCATATTGGCACTTACATTTGAGAACTTGATTAATTGGATTTGGATTACACATTTTTAGCAAGAAAATGTCGTAGGTAATGCAGTGTTCTTTAGATTGCATCAGGTCGGGTGATACAGTGCCAAACATCCCACTAGTACTGCTGAACTTGGTTACTAGTTTCAGAAGGTGACTGACAGCTCTCTCTGTTGCAAAGGTACATTATCTCCTTTCTCTTTACACATTCCACATGAGATGATACTGTGTCACCATATGAATATCCTATTTCCTAAAAATTACTTGATAACCTTTCAAGTAATGGTTTTTGTAGTCCTTGTTGATTTTTGTAAGACTATCAGTTATGTCTTTGGGTTCCTTGTTAATTTTTTATTTCTTTAAAATTTATTTATAGTAAAATTTACTCCTTGTGGTATACAGTTAATATAAGCTTTGACAAAAGCATAGAGTTGCTTATCATAACAATCTAGATACAGCACAGTTGTATCACTCCAGAAAATTACCCATCACTCCCCCTTTGTAGTCAACCTCCCTTGACCCTTGATCATCAACAAGCACTGTTCTGTTTTCCACTCCATAACTTTGCTTTTTCCAGCATGTCATATAATTTGTGTGAATATAAGTTTTCATGTTGCCTAGGTAAGCACCTAGGAGTAGGGTTTCTGGGTTATATGTGGTGAATTTATGTTTAATTTTATAAGAATCTGCCTGTTTTCCAAAGTGTTTGTACCAGTTTTCATTCCTGTCAGCAGTATATGAGAGTTCCAGTTGCTCTAGGTCCTCCCAGCATTTGGTATTTTCCGTTGTTTTTATCTTAGCAATTCTAATAGGTGTCAGGTTGTAGTTTTAGTTTATATTTTCCTAATGACCAATGATGTTTCTTTCTGTTTATTGGCTACCTATATATCTTCTTTGCTGAAGTTTCTGTTCCATTATTTTGTCTACTTTTAATTGGATTGTTTTCTTATCATTGAGTTTTGGGAATTCTTTATATATTCTGAATAAAAGCCCTTCATAAGATACGTGATTTGCAAATATTTTCCCTGAGTCTGTGGCCTTTTTCCCATTTTCTTAATCATATCTTTTGTGGCACAAAAGTTTATAATTTTGATGAAGCACAATTTATCAATTTATCAAGCTTTCAGTATTGAGTCAGGTCAAAAGATTTACAAGACCATAATTTTCTGCTACATTTTCTCTTAGAAATTCCATGGTCTTAACATTTACATTTAGATAAATAGCCTATTTTGAGTTAGTTTTTACATAAGATGCGAGGTATGAAGCAAAGTTCATTTTTTGCTTGTGAACTTCCAAATATTTCAGCACCATTTGTTGAAACAGCTATCAGTTTTCCAATGAATTGCCTTTGTACTTTTGTCAAATATAATTGAATATGTTTATGTCAATATATTTCTGAAAATGTAAAAAATTGAAATCATATCAAATATCTTCTCAGATCCTTGCAGAGTAAAAGTAGAAATCAATTCTAAAAGGAATCCTCAAAACCATACAAATACATAGAAGTAAGCAAATATGCTCCTTCTTGACTTTGGGGTTAACAATGATATCAAGATGGAAATTAAATAATTCTTCAAGATGAATGATAATAGTGACACAAGATATCAAAACTTCTGGGATACAGCAAAAGCAGTGCTAAGAGGAAAGTTTATAGGGCTAAGTGCCTACATCAGAAAATCCAAAAGATCACAAATTGACAACCTAATATCACACCTCCAGGAACTAGAGAAATGGAATCAATTAAACCTAAAGCTGGAAGAAGAAAAGAAATAACAAAGATCAGAGCAGAATTAAAGGAATTTGCAACCAAACAAATACCAAAAGATCAATGAAACAAAAAGTTGACTCTTTGAAAAGATAAACAAAATCATAGACCATAGCTAGCTTAATCGTGAAAAGAAAAGATTCAAATAAGCTTAATTAGAAATGAAAATGGAGACGTTACAACCACCACCACCACCACAGAGATACAAAAGATCATTTGAGATTACTGTGAACACCTCTATGCATACAAACTAGAAAATTCAGAGGAGAAATGGAGAAATCCCTGGAAACATACAACCCGCCTAACTTTAATCAGCAAGAAATAGAAATCCTGAACAGAACAATAATAACCAGGGAGATTTAATCCATAATTTTAAAACTTGCCAACAAAAAAAGCCCAGTGCCAGACAGATTCATAGCCAAATTCTACCAGACATTCAGATAATTGGTGCTAGTCCTACTTAAACTATTCCAAAAGACTGAGAAAGAGGGAACCCTCTCTAACTCATTCTATGAAGCCAATATCATCCTGACACCAAAGCCATGAAAGGACATAACAAAAGAAGAAAAATACAAGCAAATATCTCTGATAAATGTAGATGCAAAAACTCTCAACAAAATACTAGCAAAGTGAACCCAACAGCATACCAAAACAATAATTTACCATGAACAAATGAATTTCATCCCAGGGTTGTAAGAATAGTTAAACATACATACACAAGTCAATAAATGTGATTCATCACACAAATAGAATTAAAAACAAAAACTGTATTTATCTCAGTAAATGCAGGGAAAGCATTTGCTAAAATCCAGCATCCCTTTATGATAAAAAATGTCAACAAACTAAGAATTGAAGAAACATACCTCAAAAAAATAAAAGCTATCTGTGACAAACCTACAGCCAACATCATACTGAACGGGAGAAAAGTTGAAAAGAATAAATAAAATAATATAATCTAAAAGGTACATTTCTAGGGAGGGATAGGAAGAGATTTGCTAAAGGATACAAAATTATAGCAAGATAAGAGGAATAAGTTCTAGTGTACTACACCACTGTAGATGACTATAGTTAACAGTAATAGTTTCAAATAGCTAGAAGGAGGATATTGAATATTTCCATCACAAAGAAATGATAAATGCTTGAGATGAGGCTATGCTAATTAACCTGATCATATCACTATACACTATGTGAATCAAAACATCATTACATACCCTATAAAGATGTACAACTCCTATATGTCAATTAAAAATTAAAATTTTATGAAGAAATTTAAAAAAAAAGAAAAGTGGAAAATAATTCCCCCTAAGAACTAGAACAAGAGAAGAATGGCCACTTTCACTGCTCTGTTCAACACATTACTAGAAGTCCTAGCTAGAGCCGTCAGGCAAGAGAAAGAAAAGACTTTCAAACTGGAAGAGAGTCAAAATGTCTCTGCTTGCTGATGAAATGACTGTATACTTAGAAAACCCAAAATACTACTCCAAAATACTTCCTAGATTTTATAAACAGATTCAGTAAATTCTCAGGTTACAAAATTAATGTATACAAATCAGTAGCACTGCTATACACCAGCAACCACTAAGCTGAGAATGAAATCAAGAACTGAATCCCTTTTATGATAGCTGCAAAAAAGAAAAGAAAAGAAACAAACAAACAAAAACCTGGAAATAAACTTAATGAAGGAGGTGAAAGATCTCTGCAAGGAAAACTATAAAATATACCTCAAAGAAATCATAGATGATACAAACAAACAAATTGAAATGTGTCCCATGTTCAAGTATTGGAAGAATCAATATCATGAAAATGACCAGAATGCCCAAAGCAGTCTACATATTCAGTGCAATTCCCATCAAGACATTAACACTGTCTTTCACAGAAATGGAAGAAATAATCCTAATATTCACATGGAAGCAAAAAAAGAGCCTGAATAGCCAAAGCAATCCTAAGCAAAAAGAACAAATCTGGAGACATTACATTACCTGACTTCAAATTACACTACAAGGATGCAGTAACCAAAACAGCATGGTATTGATGTAAAAGTAGATACAAAGACCAATGGAAATGAATAGAGAACCCAGAAATAAAGCCAAATACTTAAAACCAACTGGTCTTCAACAAAACTTACAAAAACATTTATTGTGAAATGGACACTCTACTCAATAAATGGTAGTCGGAAAAGTAGATAACAACATGCAGAAGAATGAAACTGTATCCCTATCTCTCACCATATAAAAAAAATTAAGATGAATTGGAGACTTAAATCTAGGACCTAAAACCACAAAAGTTCTAGAAGAAAACCCTGGGCAAAGAATTTATGACTAAGTTAAATTAAGAAGCTTCTTCATGGCAAAAGAAATGTTCATCAGAGTAAATATGCAACCCACAGAATGGGAAGAAATATTTGCAAATTATGTATCTGATAAAGGACTAATATCTAGAATCTACAGTGAATTTGAACAAATCAGCAAGGAAAAAAATCCTGTCAAAAAGTGGGCAAATGACATGAATAGACATTTCTCAAAAGAATATATACAAATGGCCAACAAACATATGAAAAATGCTTGACATCACTAATCGTCAGGGAAATACAAATTAAAACCACAGTATGAGATACTACCTTACACCAACTGGAGTAGCCATTACTAAAATGTCAAAAAAGCAATAGATGTTGGCATGGATATGGGGAGAAGGGAATGCTTTTATACTGATGATAGGAATATAAATTAGCTAACCTCTATGGAAAACGGTATGGAGATTCTTCAAATAATTAAAAGTAGATCTTCCATTTGATTCAGCAATCCCTCTACTGGATATCTACTCAAAGGAAAAGTCGTCATTATATCAGAAGAAGTCATTATACACATCTGCATGCATATGTTTATTGCAGCATAGTTAACACTTGCAAAGATATGAACTAACTTAAGTGTTCATAAACCAAAGAGTAAAGAAAATGTGGTATATGCACAACATGAAATTCTACTCAGCCATAAAAAAGAATGAAATAATGTCTTTTGCAGCAACTTGGATGGAGCTCCTGGAGGCCAATATTCTAAGTATTAATAACTCAGGAATAGAAAACCAAATGCCATATGTTCTCACTTATAAGTGGGAGCTAAACTATGAGTATGCAAAGGCATGCAGAGTTGTGTAATAGACTTTGGAGACTCAAAAGGGGAATGGGTGAGAAAAGGGTGAGAGATTTAAAAATCTACTTATTGGATACAATGTATACTACTCAGGTGATTAGTACACTAAAATCTCAGATTTCACCACTATAGAATTCATCCATGTAACTAAAAACTACGTGTACCCCTAAAGTTATTGAAATTTAAAAAAAATTGAAAATCTGTTTCTGGACTCTCTGTATTTTTTCATTGATCTATGAGGAAATCTGTCCTTCACCAATACTACATGGTTTGATTTCTTTTGCTGTATAATCAGTCCGGAAATCAGATAGCATAGATCCTCTGTTCTTTTTCAAAATTACTTTGGGTATTCTAGATCTTTTGCTTTTCTGCATGAATTTCAGAAGAAGCTTGTTGATATCTACTAAAAATCCTTCTAAGATTTTGACTTTATAGATCAGCTTGGGGAAAATTAACATCATAACAACAATGAGTTTTTAAATCCATGAATATGGTATATTTCTCCATATATGTAGGTCTTCTTTGATTTATCTGACCAGTGTTTGATAGTTTTGAACATACAGATCTTCCATATGTTTTCTTAGATTTATACCTAAGTATTTTATGGCTTTTTGTAGGATGAGAGATGCTATTATAAATAGTACTTTAAAAAATGTTCTCTATCTGTTGAGATGATTATATATGTTTTTTTTGTTTATTAGCATACTATATTACTTTGACTTTCAAAGTTGAAGCAGGTTTGCATTCCCAGGATAAATCTCACCTGGTTGTACTATATTGCACTTCATCCTGGTAAAAATGTCATGTGCACCTGAAAACAATGTGTTTTCACATTGGATAGAATGGTTGTTGTTGTTGGATAGAATGTCCTATTTAAATGTTATTTAGATGAAACTTAGCTGGTAGATTTTTTCAGGTCTTCTATATCCCTATAGGTTGTTTACTTTTTTATTGAATACTGTGAGTATTTTGAATTACATGGGATAATTATGAGTAATATTGAATACATATTGTTGCAATGGTTACCCTGGACACACCAAAGGCTTCAAATTCCTTTGCCATTACCTTGTTTTTAGGATGGCCCTGATTTGCCAGAGGGTTTTTTTCAGTGCCTGCTTGAACTTCCGTTTCAGGTCCTCCTTTTGTGCGTGACTCAGATAGGTTCTCCTTCCATTCCTTTGTCCCTCTCCTGGTGATATACTGCAATTACTTGTTGCTCTATGCTTTACAGTCTGGTGATGAGAGGCAAGTTATGGGTATGTCCTGATTAAGTCTAGTCTTGGGCAGTCACTGTGCCCCTGGGTTTGGCAGTATGGTCTTCTCAGTGTTCTTGCCTTTCCCCCAGATTTAGAGAATATGTTTTGTTTTTCTTCCTTTTCCCTTCTTAAAGTTGCCATATGTTTTCACCAGCTCCCTAAGGGAAATGGTGATTTTACTAATCCATTCTCACACTGCTATGAAGAAATACCTGAGACTGGGTAATTTATAAAGGAAAGAGGTTTAATTGATTCACAGTTCCATGTTGCTGGGGAGACCTCAGGAAGCTTACAATCATGGTGAAAGGCAAAGGAGAAGCAGGCACCTTCTTTGCAGGGTAGCAGGATGGAGTAAGTGCAAGCAAGAGAAATGCCAGAGGCTTATAAAACCATCAGATCTCATGAGAACTCATTATCACAAGAACAGCATGGAGGAAACTGCCCCTGTGATCTGATTACCTCCACCTGGTCCCACCCTTGACACCTGGGGATTGTGGGGATTACAATTCCAGATGAGATTTGGATGGGGACACAGCCAAACCTTATCAGTGGTTTTTGCTCTTCTTTCAGGCATTTAAGGCATTATTCCGTAGGGTATTTAGGGGAGAAGGATCTGGGCAGCCTTTCATACATTTCCTGCAGTGGCTGCTGATCTTTTTCCACAGGGTTGTACCATAATGACAAGGGATGCTTTCTCTTGACTTTCACCAGTCTCTCTTGTGAGACCAGGTAAGGTTCTGAGAAAAGCCTGAAAGTGGGTGTGAATTTTTTTATATCATAGGCCCCGGGGATTCTGGGTTCCCTTGCTTGCTTACAGTCAGCATTTAACAATCTTCTCAAAATGTTGGCCAAATTCTTTTCACTGGTGTCTAGCAGAGTCTGTCCTGAGTAAGCAAGTGCTGTTTGTTTAGTTAGTTGGTCTACTACCTCAGGTCTTTGATGAGTTCAAGAAAACTTATAAGTGTCTCTGATCCTACTCTGGCTTGGGAGGCTTCCCAATTTAAAAAAATTAAGTTATTAATCTGTGGACTATGTAGCATTTATGTTTTTTTGTAAGGATGAAAATGATACCCTTTCCAGCTTTCTACATACCAAGAGGAAGCTAGGGGCTTCCTTATTCTTCATTGGGATTTGAATGATCATCCCTTGCATACTATTTACCAGATTTTGGTTTTTTTATATAAAGAGTATTTTTCCCTCATGAAATAGAAAGTATAGTTTCTTTTTAAAAGTCTGAGTAAATAATTTTGGATTCCAAGGTTTTAGACTAAGGAGTTAATGTAATACTTACCAATAATATTGAGTTTTGTTTTTTTTTTCCGAGAAAAAGAGAAGAATAAAAGAGAAAAAAAGAGAAAGAGGGAGAGAGAACGAGAATCTTGCTCTATTGCTCAGGATTTCATTTAAATCTGTGAAATGCGTATGCAATTACTAAAAAATGATTTATTTCCTATTATGTGATCACTTTTAGAATAGGTATGATATAATATTGAAAAAAATATATGTTTTGTGGATATAGGGTGGTAAGTTCTGTAAATATATATTAAATTTGCTTGTTCCAGGTCTGAGTTCAAATTGTATTTTTTGTTTGTTTTTGTTTTTTTTTTTGCTCTCCATTAGGTTGGTAGATCTTCCTCCATCCCTTTATATTAAGTCTTTGTGTGTCCTTGCCTATAAGAAAGGTCTGAATACAGCATACTGATGGGTTTTAACTCTTTATTCAGTTTGTCTAACTGTATGTTTTGATTGGGGCATTTAATCTATTTAAGTTTAGTCTTAATATTGATGTTATTTAAGGCTAACTAGCTGTTTGCCCATTCATTGATGTAAATTCTTCATTGTTGTAATATTCTTTACTTTTTGGTAAGTTTTTAGGATAACTGATGCTGGTTGTTCCTTTCTGTGTATAGTACTTCTTTCAGAAGTTGTTGTAAAACAGGCCTGGTGGTGATGAAATTTCTGAGTTCTTGCTTGTTCGCAAAAAATATTATTTTTCCATCACACATAAAACTTAGTTAGGCTGGATATATAATTCTGGGTTTAAAGTTTTTTTCTTTAAGGATGTTAAATATTAACCCCAACTCTCTTCTAGCTTGTAGAGTTTCTACTGAGAGATCCGCTGTGAGTCTGATAGGCTTCCCTTTATGGGTAACCTGGCCCTTCTCTCTTGCTGCCCTTAGTATTTTCTCCTAATATTATGTGTCTTGGGGTTGGTCTTCTTGAGGAGTATCTTTGCGGGGTTCTCTGTATTGCCTGGAGTTGAGTATTGTTGTGCCTTACTTGTTTAGGAAAATTTTCCTGGATAATATCCTGAAAAATATTTTCCAGCTTGGTTTCATTCTCTTCGTCACTTTCAGGTATGCCTATTAAGCGTAAATTAGGTCTTTTCACAGAGTCCCATATTTCTTGGAGATTTTGCTCATTCTATTTTACCCTTTTTTCTCTGATCTGATCTTCTCATTTCATTTGATTAAGTTGGTCTTCGACCTCTAATATCCTCTCTTCGGCTTGATCAATTCGACTATTAAAACCTGTGCATACTTCACGGATTTCTCGTATTGTGTTTTTCAGCTCCGTCAATTCATTCATATTCCTCTCTAAATTGTCCATTCTCGTTAGCATTTCGTCAAACCTTTTTCCAAAGTTGTTAGTTTCTTTGCATTGGGTTAGAACGTATTCTTTTAGCTCACAGAAGTTTCCCATTATCCACCTTCTGAAGCCTAACTCTGTTAATTCTTCGGACTCATTTTCCATCAGGCCTTGTTCCATTACTGATGAGGAACTAGCATCCTCTGTAGAGAATAGACATTCTGGTTTTGAGTGTTCTCAGTTTTTTTACGGTGACTTCTTGGCCTCTTTATGGTTTTATCCACCTGTCGTCTTTGTAATTACCAACTTTCAAATTAGGTCTCCGAGTGGACGTCCAGCTTGTTAATTCCCAGCTCTGGAATCTATATTATTTTCACTGTGGCAACCCGCAACGCTGACCAAAACAGCAGCGTTGAAATTCGTGGTGCTTTTCTACCCTGGGGGTCTCTGGTCTGGCTTCTCAGTCCCTTTTTCAATCAGCTGAATGGACTGCTCTACCTTCCTAGAGCTCCAAACATCATCCAAAAGGAGACCCAGTCCTGTTTACTCTGCACCAAGAGCCGCCGGGCCAAGGCGCTGGCAAAACAGCCGCGCCACCCAAAAGGGTCATGCTGGCAACCCGTGGAACTCTTCTGCTGGGAATGTCCTGGTCTGTGGGCACCAAAAATTTGTGAGTGTGGCGTCCACTTGCTCTCTGCGCTTTCACTGGGAGCTGCAATCCTGAGCTGCTAGTGATCGGCCATCTTGGATCTCTCTCCAATATTGAGTTTTGAAAAGGCCCACTAACAAGTTCATTTGGTAGAAAGAATGCCAGTACCCCAAAGAAGTATCCAGTACCGTTTGTGATCATGCACTGCATAATGTTTCATTCGGCAGCAGACCATATATGTGATGGTGGTCCCACAACATTATAAAAGTATACTTTTACTGTACCTTTCCTATGTTTAAATACACAAACACTTACCATTGCGTTACACTTACTTATCGTATTCAGTGCAGAAATGTGCTATAGAGGTTTGTAGCCTAGGAGCAATAGGCTATACCATATAGCCTACAAGTGTAGTAGACTATGCCATGTAGATTTGTGTAAGTACACTTTATGATTGCACAGTGACAAAATTGCCTAATGATACATTTTTTTCAGAACACATCCCTGTTGTTAAGTGATACATGACTATTCTTTCAAACTCTTCTTTAGTTAAATAAATTGTAAGGGTAAATTAAATCAAGGTAGCAACTTTTAGCCTCAAAATTTGCTATTATCATATTTCATAATAGTACTTGACCATAATTACATGTCCTAAAGATAATACCAGGAATAATAATGCCTAAGTTGCCTTTGTAGAAGAAATATCAAAATTTCTATTATTTCAAGGGGCTTGCATGTTTACTACTACTAACAGAAATCTTGTCTTGTTCTGTTGGCAGTCTCAGCTTTTATAAACGAGTCCAAAAGGCAGCTGATACCAAAGTAATAGAAAAATTTTGGAAAGGAGCCATCTTTTTCTTTGAGTCAAAAGGCAGATGCCAACTAGGAACATTAGCTCATTGCATTTTTTTTCTCCCCGCCCCGCACTTCCCTCCATGTATAATTTGTGCTTTTTTTTTTTAATAGCCTGCCACCAGGTTCAGCTGGCGCTGGACACAAAGCTCTGTCCTTTTCAATTTCTATCTGCCAGCCTGCAGCATGGGTACTGGTTGAAGCCGGAAATCCTTACTGACATGTGGAGTAACTTGTGCTTCTTTTCTTAGATTCTTCTAAAAGGCGAATGGCCGCAATCACACTTTGGCTGTCTTGTGAAAAAATCAAGCAGAATTGTCACCCCCAACCCTGTGCTACACAGTTGGAGTTGCTGGGTGACATATTTGAAACTATGGTGGAATATACTACAAAGGTCTTAGCTTAAGAATGAAACTGATTGCTGCTTTGTTTCTTAGTCTCTAGATGTAAAAACCCAGAAAGCCATATTGGAAAAAATATTTAGATTCCAAATTAATGTGTAGTGCTTTGTTAACAGAGCATTTAATGATCCCTCGAATCCTGTTTATAAGCATCGTATATATTCATAGGGACCTATTAAGATACACTTTAAGTTAAAAAAAGGAAGATAATATATTTAATTAAGGGGTACATTTTTCTTTCTTCTGATGCAATATCAAGATATGTAAAAGTAGTATTTGTCTTATTTGTATGGAAATTTTTGTGAAGAAATGGATAAATTATGTTCATGTTCTTTTCATCTTTTATGGTGTGTTACAAAGAGAAAATGATGGGAATTTTAGTGAACTGAGTTTCAGTCCTAGGATGAATGTTAACTAACTTTATTTGTGCTATGAGTCAGTGAATCTGATCAGATCTCAGTTTTATTTTTATTTTTTTTATATTGAAGGAATTGAATTGAGTATGCTTCAAAGTCTCTTCCAGTTCCATTATTCTGAAAAGAATGTAGCTAAAAAGAGGTGGGAATTTGGGGAGATGTCAGGAATATTGGTGAGTTTTTGACATACAGGTGTCAGGGCTTATCAATGAAAGATTTCTGAAAGATAAAATCAAACAGCTCTATAAAGCAGATCTAACTTGATAAACACATGTATTAGATGGTAGTACCTTATTCAGTTGCATAATTATACGAGCCTTTATTGGCCCAGTGCAGGCATAATGCAATTGGCAATTTTTAATGTATGCAAATTTTCACTGCTGCCTTGCATGGCATAGCAGAGGCATTACAGCCAGGACAAAGATGTATGACTAATTCTGTGTGACCACTTAACTTCTTTTTTTTTAAAGTAATTTGGTGTGTTCTCCCCCAGGAAAACTTTCTAGGTAATAAAGAAGTACCATCTGCCAGATTGTCTAAAAGCAATTTCAATGCAAAACAACACTTGCTTTAGATTACTGATTCTTACTTGCTGCTCTGTGTATGGAAGGTTTTCATTTCAGCGAATAAAGTTTTATATCTGAGAATGTGTCTAGATGTGAAATTTTACAACAGATTGTGCTTTTATTTACCTTTACAGTGCTAGAAGATTGTGCTTATATCTAGATTGTACTTGTATCTACCTATACTTTTTCAAATCTATGAAATTAGGTTCCACGTTTTAAAATATTAACTGTAGCCCAGCCATTGCTTTAAAAAAGAAAGAGAGAGAGATACATGGAATTTAAATGTTTTGGAAACTGACATTAATATTTATCTGTGAATTAATTTATATGTAAATCTTTTCTCTGCCACCTACCCCCATAATCATCATTTATTGAAAGGCATCATTTGGATGCTGATGAGAAGACTTAACAGTAAAAGCATAAACAAAACGTAATGAATTAATTCTGCCCACCTGTCCCCTATGACTGATGGAGACTATGTTTTGAGCTACCAAATCTTAATGATTTCAGAAATATTTCTTTGCACATTCATGATGTTGCTAAGTATCGTCACTCATTCTGCCACTCGAAAGAACCTTCTTTGAGCCCCTCATATGTGTCAGCATTATAAGCAGTTAAGCATTATAGGCTATAGAAATGAATAAATCTTGTTCATTACTATCAAGTTAAAAAATACTCTTCTTTCTGCCAAACGACAAGAGATTTAAATGACCTATTTCAGTTAAGCTAAGCAATATATTAGACTTAGGAAAGAGATATAGTAACTTCTGACTTCAAGTGAGGTAATTGCTTTACTTATCAATATGTAACATTCTCTAGTTCAGCAACCATGATTCCCTAAGTTGTGAAAGAATTTACAGAAAATTAAGTTTATTATAATACAATGATTTGGATATTCAAGTTATTCATACAATTTTTAGTCTTAGAAATTTTTGATATGTATATACTGTGTTTAATGAGATCAAATATAATTGAAGAAAACTATTAGGCCTGATTGACAAACTCTTGTCATTTTTATAAAAACATATTAATTTGGAAATGATATATCACATAGTACTTTAATAGCAATGAATCTTATGTTCTTATTAAACAAAAATTGAGGGTGTCAACAAGTTTTTATACTATGTATCTCTACTAAAAAATAAAACAAAACAGTACCCACTTTTTTGAGCTGAAAACAACCAGACTTTTTTTTTTATAAACTCAATAGTTGATATTTTCAGTGAATAAAATTTTGATCTCTTTTTATTTGAGCCTTTCTAATTTCTTTCTTTTTTTAACTTTTATTTTAAGTTCAGGGATACATGTGCAGGATATTAGAGATTTGTTGTACAGATTATTTCACCACCCAGGTATTAAGCCTAGTAATCTAGCTATTTTTCCTGATCCTCTTTCTCCTCCTACGTGCCACCCTACAATAGGTCCCACTGTGCATTGTTCCTCTCCATGTGTCCATGTGTTCTCATCATTTAGCTCTCACTTATAAGTGAGAACATGCATATGGTATATAGTTTTCTGTTTCTGTGTTAGTTTGCTAAGGAAAATGGCCTGCAGCTCCACCCATGTCCTTGCAAAACACACAATTTTGGGTTTTTTTTTGTGGCTACATAGTATTCCATGGTGTGTATGTACCACATTTTCTTTATCCAGCCTATCATTGACCAGCATTTGGGTTGATTCCATGTCTTTGCTATTGTGAATAGTGCTGTAGTGAACATGCATGTGCATGTGTTTTTATTATAGGACAATTTATATTCCTATGGGTGTATACCCAGTAATGGAATTGTTGGGTCAAATGATATTTCTGCTTCTAGATCTTTGAGGAATCACTCTAGTGTCTTCCACAATAGTTGAACTAATTTATATTCCCAATAGTGTAAAAGTGTTACTTTTCTCCACAATTCCACCAGTATTTGTTATTTTTTGACTTTTTAATAATAGCCATTCTGACTGATGTGAGATGGTATCTTATGGTTTTGATTTGCATTTCTCTAATGATCAGTGATGTTGACCTTTTTTTCATGATTATTCGCCACATGTATGTCTTCTTTCAAAAAGTGTCTTTTCATGTCCTTTGCATACTTTTTAATGGAGTTTTCTTTTCTTGTAAATTTAAGTTCTTTATAGATGCTGGATATCAGACCTTTATCATATGCGTAGTTTGTAAAAATTTTCTCCCATTCTGTAGCTGGTTTACTTTGTTGATAGTTTCTTTCACTGTGCAGAATCAGACATGATATGGGGGATATTGCCACTGACCCCACAGAAATCAGAGAATATTATTAATACCTCTATACACATAAATTAGAAAATCTAGGAGAGATTGATAAATTTCTGGACTCATACACGCTTCCGGGACTGAAGCAGGAAGAAATGGAATCCCTGAAGAGACCAATAACAAATTCTAAAATTGAAACAGTAATAAATAGCCTACCAACCAAAAAAAAGCTCAGGACTAGACGGATTCACAGCTGAATTCTATCAGAGGTACAAAGAAGAGCTGGTATGATTCCTGCTGAAACTATTACAAAACTGGGGGAAAAAAAAGAACTGACTCCTTGCTAAGTCATTCTGAGTCCAGCAGCATCCTGATACCAAAACTTGGCAGAGATACCACAAAAAAGAAAATTTTAGACCAATATCCCTGATGAACAATGATGTGAAAATTCTCAATAAAATACTGGCAAATCTAATCCGGCAGTACATCAAAAAGCTTATCCACCATGATCAGGTCACCTTCATCCCTGGGATGCAAGGCTGGTTCAACATACACAAATCAATCATCACATAAACAGAACTGAAGACAAAAACCTCGTGATTATTTCAATAGGTGCAGAAAAGGCTTTCAATAAAATTCAGCATCCCTTCATGGTAAAAACTCTTGATAAAGGTATTGAAGAAACATACCTTCAAATAATAAGAGCCATATATGACAGACCCACAGCCAATATCATACTGAATGGGCAAAAGCTAGAAGCATTCCCCTTGAAAACAGGCACAAGACAAGGATGCTCTCTCTTACCACTCCTATTCAACATAGTGTTGGAAGTTCTGGCCAGGGCAATCAAGCAAGAGAAAGAAATAAAAGGCATTTAGGAAAGTGTCTCAGCCCAAAAGCTTCTTAGGCTGATAAGCAACTTCAGCAAAGTTTCAGGATACAAAATTAATGTGCTACAGATTGCTAGCATTCCTATACACCTACAACAAACAAGGTGAGAGCCGTATTACGAATGAACTCCCATTCACAGTTGCTACAAATACCTAGAAGTACAGTTAACAAGGGAAGTGAAGGACCTCCACAGGAGGACAACTGCAAACCACTGCTCAAATAAATCAGAGTGGACACAAACAAATGGAAAACCATGCCATGCTCATGGATAGGAAGAATCAATATGGAAATAGCCTTATTGCCCAAAACGACTTATAGATTCGATGCTATTCCCATTAAACTACCATTGACATTCTTCACAGAACTAGGAAAAACTACTTTAAAATTCATATGGAACCAGAAAATAGCCCAAATAGCCAAGGCAATTCTAAGCAAAAAGAACAAAGCTGGTGGCATCACACTACCCAACTTCAAACTGTATTACAGGACTACAGTAACCAAAACAGCATGGTAGTGGTACAAGAACAGACACATAGACCAATGGAACAGAATAGAGAACCCAGAAATAAAACTACACCTACAACCATCCGATCTTTGACAAAACTGACAAAAACAAGCAATAGAGAAAGAATTCCCTATTTAATAAAACTGGCTAGCTCTATGCAGAAGACTGAAGCTGGACCCCTTGCTTACACCTTATACAAAAATCAACTCAAGATGGATCAAAGACTTAAATGTAAAACTCAAAACTATAAAAACCCTAGAGGAAAATCCAGGCAATACCATTCAGGACATAGGCACGGGCAAAGATTGCATGATGAAGATGCCAAAAGTAATTGCAACTAAAGCAAAATTTGACTAAAAGGATCTAAAAGAGCTTTTGCACAGCAAAATAAACTATCTAATTGTACACATTAAAAGTGTCTATAACATTCTAAAAGGCTTTGTCTTAACATTTTTATCTTCAACTATGAATTGTCTCTTTTGGTGTTTATAAAGAGCCACATTGTTAAGAATATTAGGTGTATAAGTGCCATTTAAGTCTTGGGGAGAGATATATTACTGTAATCATTTGCTTTATTTGTGTGTGTGTGTGTGTGTGTGTGTGTGTGTGTGTGTATGTGTGTGTGTGTCTCATAACATATGCCCACAATTGTATATGATTATTATAATTCATCAAAAATTTTAATTAAAAATAATTCAAATTGCTTCTGAAGTAGATGATGGAGAATGAGATAGGCAGTACCATTTTCAAATAGAACTGTAATATGCTAGCACTGAAAGCAAGCTTAGGGGTCATGATATCTGACATATTGGTTTCAGATCAGGAAACAGAAAACAAGAGGCTTAATTCTCTATCACAGTATACATGCCCATTGAATGTAAAAACCAGGATTACTGTTGACAGTGTCCTGCCCTGGGAATGCAGATGTGAAGTAGGCTGATTCTTTAGGCTGGGCTGTGGCCAGGCTGGAAGTCAGGACCCCTCTGGAAAGTGCTACATTAGACTCACATTTTTTTTTTTTTTTAATGAGACGGAGTCTCACTCTGTTGCCCAGGCTGGAGTGCAATGGCACAATCTTGGCTCATTGCAGCTTCCGCCTCCCAGGTTCAAGTGATCCTCCTGCCTCAGCCCCTCTAGTAGCTGGGATTACAGGCACGTGCCTCCAGGCCCAGCTAATTTTTTTTTTTTTTTTAAGTAGAGATGTGGTTTTGCTGTGTTGGCCAGGCTGGTCTCAAACTCCTGACCTCAGGTGATCCACTGCCTCAGCCTCCCAAAGTGCAGGGATTACAGACGTGAGCCACTGCACCAGACCTAGACTCACATTTTCTAGGACTGCTCTGCGTCTCCCTAGAGCTGAACCTCAAGTGCACTTCTGCGTCAGCCTTCAGCTTTCTGGGCTTGACTGAAAATGGACTCTTGGCCCTTCTCCTGCTGGCAGGGGCAAGTCCACCTGGCCTTTGGAGGTATGGGAGACAAGTAGGTGATGAAGTGTGAGAAACAGTTGTGATATGTGTGTGTTAACACTTGTTATATGTGTGCTGTGATTAGTGTGCAGTTCTGGTTTTGCTTTGGTATGGGCATTGACTAGAAATCCCACCTGAATTCCAAGTGATCCCAAGGTGGACCATGCTGAGAGCCCGAGAGAGATGGTGATGGTACTTGAGCTCGTCTGTTCTGATCTTTTAGATTTTGTGTAGCATTTGTTCTGATTATGAAAGTAATATTCACTATGGAAAATACAAACCAGCAAGAAGAAGTCAAAAAAAGTATTCTATAATTTCACCGCACAGAGAAAAGCCACTTTGCATTTGAGGTATATCCATGAAGATACCCAATAACACAGGCACCCAGAGGAAACCAATGTAAACATTTTGGTGAAATTCTTTCCAGATTAATGAGTATTCGGTGGCAATGACTATGCTAGGAAGATTCACATACCCACACAGAGCCCTATAAAATAAACATCTTAAGCTACTTTCACTGTTTTAGATTGTGAGGCAGAAGCACAGAGAAATTAAATGACATTTTCAGGGTCACATTCTAAGTGGTAAGTATCAGATTAGAGGGCCAGATGTCTCTCTTCCTAGTTGGGACACTTGTTACATTATACAGTATTATGGCCTCTTCAGAAAAAGCATATTTAGGTTACTGCTGAACTGTCAGTTAGAGATTAACGTGGTTTTCTTGTAAGTCTGTAGCCCACCGTATAATTGCCCCATGCAACTTAGCTGGAGGATGTTTGTATTCTTGGAGTTAGATTGGCTGTTGTGATCTTCTTGAATTCAGAAAACTGAAAACACTGAGGTTTGTGTGACCACTATTGATAATTCTTTGCTAAATTAAAAAGACTGCATTATTTATAGAGATAACAATGACATTCCTCTTACTTTTGTCTTCACCTGTTCATATATGTTTGGCTAAGTTTGTTGTTGTTGTTTTTTGTTTGGTTTGGATTTTTTTTTTAAGCAAAAATTTCTGACAAAAATTTAAAATCTGTTAAAAATCATTTGTATGGGAAGGAACACCCTCCTTACACAAGAAGTCTGCCTCTTGGGTACCTCATAGGACATGTATCCCCAAAAAATGCTTACTGCAGACAATCAGAAGTAATCTGCCAGGCTGCTGTTGGTTTCTACCAAAATTGTAGCATATACAAGTTTGAAAACATTTGTTTTTCATGTAAATATATTAGTGACATTTGAATTAAGGATATTTGTTTTGTTAATCAAAATAGGACTCAATTTGTCTTTAATAGATTTCCTTTTAGAAAAGAAATGATTTGTAACAGAAAATGTACATGCATTAAGGGTGCCTTAAGACATCATGATTTTATGTTGAGCTATTGCCCATTACTCCAGTTACTTCATGGGAATTATTCACCTGAGAATTTCCACTGTCATCTGCTCTGTCTCTCTTACACAATCTTACTCACAGTTACAAACATTCTCCCATCCATTATATTGTGTTGTGTTGCTGGTGAGAAAAACCAAGAGTCATACGTTGGTTTCCATTTATTATACAATCACAAATAGCTCTTAAAGTGGTCTAGTGTCATCACATGGCAGTTCTCCAATGATTCAAAACTGTATTTCTGTTGTACTTAGTTACGGAGAGCCACATGAGAGTCATGCATTTGTATATCTTCATGAATCTCAGTCGGAGGACCAAAGATCTTTTTTTTTTCTTGTCTTGTTTTTTGAGACAGTGTCTTGCTCTGTTGCCAGGCTGGAGCACAGTGGTACAGTCTTGGCTCACTGCAACCTCCACCTCCCGGGTTCAAGTGATTCTTCCACCTTGGCCTCCCTAGTAGCTGGGACTACAGGCGCCTACCAAATGCCCAGCTAATTTTTGTAATTTTTTTAGTAGGGACAGGGTTTCACCATGTTGACCAGGATGGTCTCATTCTCTTGACCTCGTGATCCACCCACCTTGGCCTCCCAAAGTGCTGGGATTACAGGCGTGAGCCACCGCACCTGGCTCAAAGATCTTATGATAGATACCTGGCCCAAATTGTACAAAGTTATTAAGATTACTATAAATATTAAACTGATGAAAATTACACTGTAATCATTTGCTTTGGAAAAATTGCAGATGGCCAAAGTGTGCAGTCATAGGAGACAGGTGAAATAAATCATGATACGAGTTGACTCTTGAATCATTGCATTCAAGATTCTTTACAAATCAAAACAGAACAACCCAAGGCCCAGTAGTTTTTAATTTTCAGCTCACTGAGTATAAAAGGGAACCACTTGCTTCTGGCTAGCATGATGGTAAAATAAAATGTAGCTAGCCCATGGAAATTGCAGGAGATAAAGTATTTAATAAGTGTCTTCTAGAAGTGACATCGAGATACAACACCTACCCTCTTCATTATGTCTTTAAACAAGCTGTGTGTCTGGGGGTTAGCAAGGCCCTCCTTTTGGCACACTGTGCTATGACAAAAATAAATTTTAAACCTCAAATAGTTTGCTGTTGTCTAGAGCATGCATTTTGGAGAGGAGAGAAATAAGTCCCTGACTTAAGGCCCAGTAAGGCCCATTTTGAGTACAACTCTGAGATTGTGACATTTGTCAGTTTATGCCGCATTTCCTGCCCCATTGACAGCCTTCATTATTTGCTCATTGTTATTTACAAGTTTTATATATTACCAAAGCACGTAGACAGTGCTTGTTGGTCTGTAGGCATACCTGTGCAGTAGACTTCTGGATTTCTCTGTGTGCTTTCAGGAAGGGATCTGAGTGGCCATTGAGTAATGCCTGTGTTGACGGCTTGTTTCTGTTCTGCCTTTGCTCAGTACAGTCCTGCTTGTGGTAGCAACAGGGGTGGGTGGAAGTGAAAGAGCGCTGAGTGCTTCTTAAATCAGTTGTCATTTTGGCAGATTCAGTCTAACCAAGGATGACTTCCATATGCAATGACTGTGAAGGACCTTTTGGCCCAAGAAAATAATATTTAATCAGCAGTGTGGTTCATCTTATTACTCTGAGGAGAAAATAACTCACCACCAAATTCTATTCTATCATAGATAGGATTTTTTAAAACCAAAATCAAAGCATCTGCTGTTTTGTAGCCACATGAACCTGAGGCTCTGTGTTCCTGGAGGAGCAGCAGTTGTACAATTGCTGTGCACTCTGTATCTCGTAGACCTTGCCACCAGGCGAGCGGGATGCTCTCAGAGTTAATAAGCAATTAGGATGTTCTTCCCCGTCAATTAACTGTCAGAATAATGAGACCACAGGAGCACTCTCTTTAAGAATGCCAAGACTTCTGTTTTCTGAAAACCACGTCTTTCTCTGCTGCTTGCAGTTACACAAATAGACAACTACTTAACACTGGGAAAATGCAATAAAAATTGTATCTAAAGCAAACAAAAGAGAGGTATACAAATGGGATATCATTCACTCTAAACTCAGAATTCATGGATTTCCCTCCTGAGTGGCCATAGTGACATTATAATATCTTCTGTCACCTTATTTGGTTAAAGATTGACTGATAAAATACTTAGGTAGTGAACATACCAGCAGCACTGCAAGTGACCTGTGTATGTGTGTGTACATGCATGTGCACATGGCTGGGAGGCTGACATAGGTCCCATAGCTAATAAAAGGTAGGGCTGAGATTGGATGGAACCCAGGCAGTTTTGTTTCACAGTCTGTGTACTTTATCATTCCATTGTTTTACCTTTCATATTGTATTGGTAGAACATAATAATAGTGATTTTTTATTAGTAATTTGATTAATAATTAGTTTGCTAGGACCACCATAACTACCACAGTCTGGGTAGTTTACACATAAACATATTTTCTCATATCTCCAGAGGCAGGAAGTTCAAGATCAAGGTGCCGACAGGTTTGGCTTCTCCTGAGGCTGCTCTCCTTGGCTTGCAGACAGCCATTTCCCCATGTTCTCACATGGTCTTTCCAGACAGAGGAAAGGCTGTCTGCACATCTCCTAGGTGTCTCTTTATGCATCCAAATTTCCTTCTCTTATAAGGATACTAGTCAGATTGGATTAAGGAGCACTCTAATGGCCTTTTTTGTAAAAATTAATTATTTTAGTTGATAAAAATTATATATATTTGTCATGTACTGCACAGTGTTTTGAAATGTATATCCATTGTGGAATGGCTAAACAACCTAATTAACATAAGTTACCTCACAAACTTAGTTTGTGTGGTAAGAACCCTTAAAATCTACCCTTAATGATTTTCAAGAATACAATACATTGTTATCAACTATCATCACTGTGTTGTACAGTCACTGTATCATATATAGATCTCTAACTAAAATTTCCTACCCTTTGACCCGGCATCTCCCTAGCTTCCAGCCCCATAGCCACCCTTCTACTCTCTGCTTCTGTGAGTTCAACTTTTTAAGATTCCATGTATAAGTGAGGTCATGCAGTATTTGTCTTTCTGTGCCTGGCTTATTTAATGTACAGTCCTCCAGGTTCCTCCATGTTATTGGAAATGACAACATGGAAGATTTTTTTCTGTTTTAAGGATGAATAGTATTTATTGTGTTTGTGTTACCACGTTTTATTCATTCACCTGTTGATGGACACTTAGGTTGATTCTTAGCTATTGTGAACAATGCTTCAATGAACATGGGAGTGCAGTTATCTCTTAAACCTACTGATTTCAGTCCTTTAGAGGAAACTCCATGCTGTTTTCCATAATGGCTGTACATTCCCACCAGCAGTGTGCAAGGGTTCCCCTTTCTCCACATCCTCTCCAACACTTACTTTTCATCTATTTGATAATAGCCATTCTAACAAGTGTGAGGTGATATCTCATTGTGGTTTCAATTAGCATTTCCCTGATGTTTAGTGAGCATTTCTTCACATACGTGTTGGCATTCATATCTCTTCCTTTGAGAGATGTCTGTTCAGGTCCTTTGTCCATTTTTAAAATTGGGTTGTTTTCTTGCCTTGAATTGAGTTCCTTATATATTTTTTATATTAATGCATTATCAGATGTATGGTTTGCAGGCATGAAATTTTTACCATCTCATTGGTTGTCTCATCACACTGTTGATTGTTTCCTTTGTGGTGCAGACGATTTTTAGTTTGATGTAATCTTGTTGGTCTATTTTTGCTTTTGACCATGCTTTCAAAGTCATATCTAAAAAATTATTGCCCAAACCAATGTAATGGAGCTTCCCCCCCCCCATTTTCTTCTGGTAGGTTTACAGTTTCAAGTCTTATAATTCAGTCTTTAATCTGTTTCAAGTGGATTTTCGTACATGGTGTGAGATAAGAGTCTAATATCACCCTTCTGCATGTTGGTATCCTAATGGATTCCATTTAACTCCATCACATCTTTAAAGGCCCTGTCTTTGAATACAGTCATGTTCTGTAGTACTGGGGATTAGGGCTGCAACATGTGAATTTTGAGGATATACAATTCAACCAATAACAATAACATACTATTATTAATATTAGTATTCTGCTAAATGCTCTCGGTACTTTATTAGTTCATTTTTTTGTTCACATACTCATTCCTGTTGAAGTGAAATTAGAAAATTTAGCTATTAGGGGTTTTTTGTAAAGTATTCATGATAAGGTTTCAAATTAATTTTATTAAGTATTGGCTGTTAATGTCTTCTTGGTCAAACTTTAAGCTTCCCATGGGAATTTCTATTGTAAATTTCACGACTGAATATTTTCAGGGTCTACAGTGGATATCTGAGAAAGGCCAGGGAATATGAAATCCCAAATGTTTTCCAACTCATAGTTAACAGCTAACTGTCTATATAATCTTCCAATTCAATGGGTAGAATTTAAAGATGATGTTAAGAATAAATAAAGGAGAGTGAACTTTTATCAAAGATACAGCTCACATCAAGAACTAAATATATTCATAGTTGCAATGTCTTCAGGTGATTTCTGAACAAAAGAGAATGACCGTTGTTGTCCAACATGTTTCAGTAAATGAATAGAGATTGTGGGTATACCCAAGGACTACAATTCAAGAAAGAATAAAGATATAGTTTGCAAATAATTTTAAATAACTAGAGGCAACATTTCTCTCAGAAATTTTGATTGTTCTCAACCCTGGCTGCCTATTAGAATCATCTGGGGAGCTTTGTAAAGTTATCAGTGCTCTGGCCCCAGAACAAATCAGAATCTGTAGCTAGTGGGGTTGGGGTGAGGGAGTGGCCACAGAGATGGTAGCATGCAGCCCAAGCACTGGGATTGCTCTATAAGCTCCCCAGGTGATCCTAAGAGGTCTTTATCTCCTCTTAGGAGAAGAATTCCCTGAGAATCAAAGTCAGAGGTTCTCGTTTATTTTTGTGTCTCTCAAGAAGCCCTAGCAGAAGGTAGTGGGTGCTTTCTTTTTTCTTTTTTTTCTTTTTGAGAAAGACTGGCTCTGTCACACAGACTAGAGTGCAGTGGCACCATCTTGGCGTACTACAACTTCTGTCTCCTGGGCTCAAGTGATTTTCATGCCTCAGCCTTCCAATTAGCTGGGATTACAGGCACATGCCACCATGACTGGCTAATTTTTGTATTTTTAATAGAGAACGAGGTTCGCCATGTTGGCCGGGCTGGTCTCAAACTCCTGGCCTCATGTGATCTGCCCGATTCGGCCTCCCAAACAGCTGGCATGAGCCACCGTGCCTGGCCTGACTTCTTTTGGTTAAGTTGAAGGTACACATCGTACTATCCACTGGATGTCCTCCATGTTTCATACATAATTATTAAAATATGTAGAAAAACTATATTTTGCCAGGTATGAGCAAGGTAGCTTCTCCCTCATCCCAAACCCCTCCATGTAAAGAAAGATAAGAAACAAATTATCTGCCCTCAGGGAATATGGCCAAGAAGGAGAAAGAGAGGCAGGGAGGGAGTGAGAGCAGGTGGAGGGAACTTGTAAGGCATCAACAAAAATAGCTGCTACCTGTAAACTACTGCTAACCAAAAAGAAGGGCAGCAGATGGTTGGGAATGTTTAGGGATGCGGTGGGATGGAACGGGTGGATGGACGGATGAAAGGAAAGTGGTAATGGTTTCCTAATTTGTCCCCATGATGAAAAAAGAAGCCATTAAGACCAACTTTCATCACGTTCCAATTCTTATTGGAATTGATGCAATTAAGAAAATGTAAAATAGCATGTTTTTTGTGTATTCCGTTCTCTAGTCTTGAGTCTTTACTTATGAGGAATGTTAACACAATGCAGTGAATTTTAATGATTATTGCTTGTGTTCCTTTCAAAAAATTGCCTTTTAACATGTTTCTTATTAGAGAGGAATGAAAAAATTTTTTCAGGTCTTTTAGTGGTTAGAAAAGTTGCAGTTCACATGAGCACCAATTAGAGACGTTTATAACTTGATGGTGTGGTTGCGCCATTTAAGGAGAATTCAACTGACACTTTTAGAAATTGTGGAAAAATGTTAGTTTGAGAGCCAAATAGCTCTCAAATGGCCCTGTAAGAATTACACAGAGTTCTCAGTAATATAGTTATTCTAAGGCCTTAGAAGTAGCCTGGTCCAGACTGCCTTGGCACTCTGCACGCTAGAAAGAGAGTTTGTTATTAGCTCAGAGCACATAGCCTGTCAATCCCTGGGCTTATTCTGGAATCTACATCGTTAAACTCCCCATTGACAGCTGTTTCTACCTTATCACATAAGTTTGTTTTAACTATTCTGTACAATTAGAAAAATAAACTAAGTTCTTCAGGAAGCAATAGTGCACATTCTGACCATCATGAACTGTTCTCAGCTACCTTAGAGGATTGTCAGTAAGATCCTCCGGTACCCACATTTGCTTTAAGAAGCATCTAGTAAACAGCTACAAAGAGGAGGGAACTTCATGCTTTATTTTAAAACTTATTTTTTTGTTTTAGTGGGTTCCAGTGACCATTTTAGTGATATATTCTTAAGACCAAAATAGTGAAAGTTGACACCCTAACAGGTGCTGGAAGACTGCAGCAGGACGTCTCTGCCATGTTACATTTACTGTTAGGTACCTGGTTATTTTGGCTGCTCTTACATGTGGGAAGACGGTGGGTGGCATTGCACTGTCCTCCCGCCATGGCCTCTGAAGTACAAGATGAGGTTAAATGAAAGTCAACTGCTCTTCTTCCTGGTTGCTCATAGCTTGCATTCATTTAATGACTATTGATCAAATACCTACTGTGTTTCTGGTGCCGTGCTGAGAGGATGGTAAATAAGACAACACCAAAATCCTGAGTGGAGAAACTAGACAGTAAAGAAGACAGGGAGGGGGAGAGAGAGACAGAGATATACAGGTAAGTCTATCTCATCTATAATTTCCCTTGGGGGGAAGAAGTTAGCTAAAATATATGTATAAAATTTGAGACTTTAAGGAAGTCTATGGCCTGATTTGTTTCTTCCTAATAAAAGATTAGTAATTAATAGGGTGATTTATTTTTTAAAATTCTGAATATTGATATTTCTTAGACCATTTTTTTCAACAAGAATTTGTAGAGTACTATCTTCAAGAGAATATGCTTATAGATTTAAGAACCCATGATTTAATAATCCCTGTTTTGTTTTTATTATTTTATAACAAGGTAATAGTTTTTAGCTTTCCTGTGATATGAATAGACCTTAGTGACAATAAAAATGTTAGCAGAAAATAATGATTTCTAGTCACTAACAAACAAGTTGCTTTGTTCTTTCAACTTTTCATCTGGTATTAAATATCACCCACCACCCCAAATAAAAAGTGAGAGAGAGAAAGAGATAGGAGAAAGGATGAAGAGGTGGACAGAGGGTTATATAGGCAGATGGAGTGATAAAGGTGGTTAAATTTGGAAGCAGTGCTATGAAGAAAATAAATCAGTATGTTTAAAAAATAATGGGATTGGGAGAAGAAACCAGTGGGGCAAAGGGTCACCAAAGACCTTTCTAAGGAGATGATAATTAACATTTAGATTGAGGCCTGAAAGATGAGGAGTGAAGGGGGCATTGCCTAGAGAGAAGGAGACATGTGTTCATATAATACATGTTCATACATGTATGGCAGGATGTGTTAGGGGTGGAAGCAGGCGCAATGGGGAGCGTTCACCTAGAGGGACTTGCCTTCCAACAGTATCAAGGTTGGGGAGAGATTGTTGTGCTTCAGGGTGCTGAAAGCAGGAGAAGTTGTCAAGCAATGAATCAGGCAGTAGACTGGGGCCAAGAACTTACAGGACCTTGAGGGCTCAGGGAGGGTCACTTGGCTGAGGGGGCTGTGAGCTCTTCTTTTGGATGCCCTGCCTGGCTCTGCCTGAGACCTTGACAACATCATCCGGGAGATGCGATTGGTAGTGTCAGGAGATGCGAGACAGGAGCCCTGTTTGTACACCCTTCCCAAACCTGTCAAGGGATCCATGTACTTGTTTTGCAAGACCCTGGAACCACATAAAGTAGCAAGTCATTAATTAGAAAGCCACAGTTAAGTTTGTGGTGTTTTGCATTAAAGCTTGTTAAAAGTTGTTAGAGCAGGTTAAGCACTGTCACCTTGCCCCAGGGGCAGATGCAGCTTTTCTGAATGTTGTTTTGATGTTACTCTTTGTTGTACATTTGCAGCTTTTTAGCATCAAGGGTTACTGATCTTTGAGAATGGGACCACTGCGTCATGTCATCCCAGCTGTGTCCTCCCATATTGGTTTTGCTGTTCACAGTCATGTATTTGCATGCTAAGGATGCCAGAACAAAATACCAAAGGCTGGGTGGCTTAAACAACAAAAGCTTATTTCTCATGATTCTGGAGGTTAGAAGTCCAAGATCAAGGCATCAGCAGGCTGTTTTCTCCAGGAGGTCTTACTCCTTGGCTTGCAGGTGGCTCTCTTCTCACTCTGTCCTCACATGGCCTTTTCTCAGTGCACACACATCCCTGGAGCCTCTTCCTCTGCTTATAAGGACATCAGTCTTGTTTGGATTAAGGCTTCACCCATATCACCTCATTTAACCTTAAATACCTCTTAAGGACCATATATCTAAATACAGTCACATTGGGGCTAGGGTTTCCATAAATGAATTGGCAGGGAGAATATAATTTAGTCCCTAACAAGTAGCTATTTATCTACTAAGTGCTTACCACGTGCAGATGCTAGGATCAGTGCTTTACTTGGATTCACATATTGCAATCCCCATGACAACCCTATGAAGTCCCATTTCAGAGATTTGGAAACGAATACACAGATGAAATGAGTTGCACAGATTGTATGATTAGTGAGTAGAATTCAAATTCTTTGCTGTCAGAATACCACTGGAACCTCACACTGTTTCTCAATCTCTTGACGTCCCTGTGGGAGTCCCACTGTGAGCAAGGTCCCCCTGCCCCACTAAGCTGTGCCTGCCTCCATCCTAAGGCGCTCAGTCCCACTCAGCCTTCTCCCCAGAGTCACATTTCAGCATTGATGTGGTCCCCTCTTTCAGCCAGTCATCTGGCCTCTCCAGACACCCCCATGCCCTTGTTTCTTTAATAATAGCTGCATCAGCGAGTTCCATATTTGCCTCATTCCCCAGGAGACAAACAAGCCTGGTGTTATGAGGTATTACCTATCATTACCAGTCCCCAAGGTCTCCTGCTCATGATTTCAGGGTGTAGGTCACACTTTCTGCTGGGAAGATAAAGTGGTTTTTCTTTCATTGTCAGCATTCGTCTGTGTTTGGGCTACATCTTTTGTACTCTGACATCTTTGTTAGAATTCCAAGTGGAGAAATGACTTGGGGCCCAGAATCTTCTAATTATTAGGTTTCCTCTTCCCAAGAACTTCTCATAGAAAGATCTGACTCCCCAGGGCTCATAAACATTAGGACAAATGACAGAATCTTGCAGCAGTTGATAAGGGAAAGGACACTAGCCAGAGACAGTGAGCTACAGGAGTCCTAAGCATGACAGAGACAGAGGGATCATGGTGTCGACGACCCACGTGGCTTCTGACAGACCAACTCTTTGGTAGTGTAATGTTCCAGGGCCAAATTAGCCCATATTATGTTCCTCTGCCCTTCTAGCTTATGCGTGTCCTCCATACCTGCTTATGTGCTTTTGTTTACTTACTACTTCAGGGTTCAAAAAGGTAAGAATATTTCTTGATTGGTAGTCTCAGTGAGGTGTCTTTGAAGTTTATGGAATTTCCCATCTGTAAGAGATCTTAGCAAAAATCAATTATATATTCATTTTAGTGATACTGCCCAAGGGGGCAGAAAGGCAGGATGAAATTCACCCCAGATTCCAGTCTTGTTTTAAGCACAAATAACCAAAAGGCCCTATGTGAAGGCACAGCAAGGCCTAGACATGGTTTAGTATTCCTGACACTGGGTAATGTACAGGAGCAGGTGTGGAAGCAGCTCATTAATCTAAATGTAAGAGCTAACACTCGAAAACTTTTAGAAGAAAATATAGATGTACATCTTCATGACCTTGGATTGGTACTAAAAGAATAACAACAAAAGAAAAAATAGATAAATTGAACTTTATCAAAATTAAAAATGAAAAGAGCCTGGGCACAGTGGCTCATGATGCCTGTAATCTCAGCACTTTGGGAGGCCGAGACATGAGAATTACTTGAGACCAGAAGTCCAAGACCAGCCTGAGTCTTGAAGTGAGACCCACTCTCTACCCAAAAAAAAAAAAAAGGAAAAAAGTAGTGAAAAGGTCATGACAGAATGGGAGAAAATGTTTGCAAACCATGTGTCTGATAAGGGACTTTTATCATGACTCTTACAATTCAGTAACAAAAAGCCCACTCAGAAATGGGCAAATGATCTGAATAGACATTTTTCCGAAGAAGATATACAGAAGTCCCATAAGCACAAGAAAAGAAACTCTACAGCATTAGCCATCAAGGAAATTCTAATCAAAACTACAATGAGATATTACTTCACATCTAGTAGGATGGCTACAATAATAATAATTATTTTTTATTGCATTTTAGGTTTTGGGGTACATGTGAAGAACATGTAAGGTTGTTGCATAGGTACACACATGGCAGTGTGATTTGCTGCCTTCCTCCCCATCACCTACGTCTGGCATTTCTCCCTCTGCTATCTCTCCCCCACACCCCACCTCCCGCCATCCCTCACCTATTTTTAAAAGCAATGTTAGGCTAGCAAGGATAAAGAGAAATTAGAGCCCTCACCCAAACTGATAGGATTGTAAAATTTTGTATTTGCTTTGGACAGTAGTCTGGCAGTTCCTCAGAAGATTAAACATGCAGTTTAACCTTAATATATTAATCACCAGATTTTAAGAGAAATCAAAACATATGCCTACACAAAAACTTACATATAAACATTTATTATAACATTATTTGTAATAGCCAAAAAGTAGAAACAACCCAAATGCTGGTCAAATTGATAAATAAAATGTGATATATGTATACAGTGGAATATTATTTGGTCCTAGAAAGTAACAGAGTGCTAACACAGGCTACAGCGTGGATGAACCTGAAAGCATGCTAAGTGAAAGAAGCCAATGACACATGGCCACGTTACATGATTTGATCAATATGAATTGGTCATAATAGGCAATCCATGAAGACAGAGTTGATTGGTGGAGCCAGGGGCTAAAAGTAGGGGGTGGGCAGTGAGAGAAGAAATAGTGAGAAGAAGAAATAGGGTGATTGCTAATTGGCATAGACTTTCTGTTTGGGAGTGATAAAGATGTTCTAAAATTGATTGTGGTAATGATGATACAACTCTGTGAATATCATAAAAAGCATTGAATTGTCCACTCTAAATAGGCAAATTATATGTTATAGAAATGAAATCTCAATAAAGCTGTTGAGTACAATCTCAATGAAGCAGTTATTTTTTCTTTCTTTTTTTTTTTATACTTTAAGTTCTGGGATACATGTGCAGATCTTGCAAGATTGTTGCATAGGTATATACATGTCATGGTGGTTTGCTGTCTCCATCCCCTCTTCACTTACATCAGCCAATTCTCCCAGTATTATCCCTCCCCAACCTCCCCAACCCCCACTGTCCCTCCCCTGGCCCCCCGCCCCCCAACATATCCCTGTGTGTGATGCTCCCCTCCCTGTGTCCATGTGTTCTCATTGTTCAGCATCCACCTATGAGTGAGAATATGCAGTGTTTGGTTTTCTGTTCTTGTGTCAGTTTGCTGAGAATGATGGTTTCCAGATTCATCCATGTCCCTACAAAGGACAGGAACTCGTTTTTTATGGCTGCATAATATTCCATGGTGTATTTATACCACATTTTCTTTGTTCAGTCTATCATTGATGGGCATTTGGGTTGGTCCCAAGTCTTTGCTATTGTAAACAGTGCCACAGTGAACGTATGTGTGCATATGTCTTTATAATAGAATGATTTATAGTTCTTTGTGTATATACCCAGTAATGGGATTGCTGGGTCAAGTGGAATCTCTATTTCTAGGTCTTTGAGGAATTGCCACACTGTCTTCCACAATGATTGAACTAATTTACACTCCCACCAACAGTGTAAAAGTTCCTATTTCTCCACATCCTCTCCAGCATCTGTCCAGATTTTTTAGTGATCACTATTCTAACTGGCGTGAGATGGTATCTCAGTGTGTTTTTGATTTGCATTTCTCTAATGACCAGTGATGATGAGCATTTTTTCGTATGTTTGTTGGCCTCATAAATGTCTTCTTTTGAAAAGTATCTGTTAGTATCCTTTGCCCACTTTTAAATGGGTTTGTTTATTTTTTTTCTTGTAAATCTGCTTTTGTTCTTTGTAGATTCTGGATATTAGTCCTTTGTCTGATGGGTAGATAGCAAAAATTTTTTCCCATTCTGTTGGTTGCTGGTTCACTCTAATGATTGTTTCTTTTGCTGTGAAGAAACTATTGTTTAATTAGATCCCATTTGTCTATTTTGGCTTTTGTTGCCATTGCTTTTGGTGTTTTAGTCATAAAGTCCTTGCCTATGCCTATGTCCTGAATGGTTTTGCCTAGGTTTTCTTCTAGGGTTTTTATGGTGTTAGGTCTTATGTTTAAGTCTTTAATCCATCTGGAGTTAATTTTAGTGTAAGGTGTCAGGAAGGGGTCCAGTTTCAGCTTTCTGCACATGGCTAGCCAGTTTTCCCAACACCATTTATTGAACAGGGATTCCTTTTCCCATTCCTGTTTTTGTCAGGTTTGTCAAAGATCAGATGGTTGTAGATGTGTGGTGTTGCTTCTGAGGCCTCTATTCTGTTCCATTGGTCTATATCTCTGTTTTGGTACCAGTACCATGCTGTTTTGATTACTGTAGCCTTGTAGTATATTTTGAAGTCTGGTAGCGTGATGCTTTCAGCTTTGTTCTTTTTGCTTAGGTTTTTCTTAAAGTAGGTATATCACCCTAATAATAGAGGATTAAAAACTGAAGCTTACTGTGTGCTATTCCAAATTGAGCAGTTTGAGTTTAGAATGAAGAATTTTTCTGTGTGTGTGTGTGTGTGTGTGTGTGTGTGTGTGTGTGTGTGTGTGGTGTGTGTGTGTGTAAAAGCTGGGATATTGAAATTCTAAAGATGCTAGATTCTTGGGACATATCTTCTTTTTCACAGACTCCAGGAACTGGATACCCAGTCCCCAATCCCTCTTTGAGTTCATTCCCTTGATTCGGTTAGAGATAGACATAAGCTTTTTTTCTTCCCCTTTCTCCTCTCTTCTGAGATCTCCTAAAGGTTTTTAAGATTTTATAAAACTATACTCTGGTTAACAGGATAAACCTCGAAGATCATAATGTATATACCTAGAGCCTCCTTATCCTATTGGTAATAACTGTCTTTAGCATAGAGCAGCCTCAGAAAACCTAAATGTCTTCAGGAGCCAAATAGATAACCAATAAATCTCATTAAAGCAGTGGTGAATTGTGGGGCCTATTGAGTCTCTTGGTTCCTTAACTGAAATTTTTATAGTACAAAAGTTGTTGTAGGAATAATAATACCTTCTTTTTGTGTTTAAGAAGGCATCGTATAACATGTAGAGAGCTATACAGTTATTAATTTGGATATGAAATGAAGTCTGTTCTTTTCTCAAAGAATTTGTGAAGATTAATTTTTATCATTTTATTGAGATATTACCCATAATCAAGATAATTAACATATCCATCACACCCAACAGATTCTTCTGCCTCTTGGTAACTTATTCCTACCCTCCTCCACCCTTATCCCCTACCAGCCACTGGTCTCCTGTCTCTGTGGTTTAGTTTGCATTTTGTAAACTTTTTTATAAACAGAAACATACCATATATATTTTTGTTGTCTGACTTTATTTGCTCAGCATAGCTACTTTGGGGTTTATCCATGTCACTATGTGTGTTAATAGTTCATCCCTTTTTATTCCCAAGTAGTAGTCCATTGTACAG
This sequence comes from Plecturocebus donacophilus, assembly GCA_004027715.1. Taxonomy (NCBI): domain Eukaryota; kingdom Metazoa; phylum Chordata; class Mammalia; order Primates; family Pitheciidae; genus Plecturocebus; species Plecturocebus donacophilus. The sequence goes on from PVKP010001015.1 coordinate 91,732, forward strand.
ATATACCATAATTTGTTTATCCAGTCTCCTGCTGATAATCACTTGGAGTTCCAGTTTTTGGCTATTGCAAATAAAGCATCTATGAACATTCATCTACAAGTATTTGTATGGATATATGCTTTCATTACAGTTAGGTACATACCTAGGAGTGGAAGAGTTGGGTCACGTGGAAAATGTGCATTTACGTTTTTGTAAACTGTCAAACCGTTTTACCAAGTGGGGGTTCTATTTTACATTCTCTCCACCAGTGTTTGAGAGTTCCAGGTCCTTTCTATCTTCTCCAACACTCGCTATGGCCAGTCTTCTTAAGCCAATCAAGGGGGTGTGCGGTACCATCTCATTGTGATTTTCATGTGTGTTTCCCTAATGAAGTTGAACATCTTTTCTTGTGTTTATAAGTCTGTTACTTTGGCATCATTTCATGTCCAGCCTACTCTGTGCTTAAGGGAATTTCACTTTTCTAACTGACTGGATTGGAATGCAGCCCAACATGTCGTTAGGAATTCCAGTGGATATTCTGTTACTTCATATTTAACCGGGTATGTTTATGAAAAGACCCAGAACATCCTCCAACTAAATTTTCTTTGTATATGTTAGGCTATTTTGATGCTCTAAAATTTTGACCAAATTGGTTTTTAAGGTGTTGCCTGCTTTCAAGGCAAAATTAGGGGTTATCAACTTATTTTATTAGATGTCTAATTCTATAAATTAATATATATACAGAAGTGGATTTCCAGTTGAAATAAGCTCTAATATTGACATCTTGCTATATTCAGAAATAAGATGTTTGAGTTGGGAGGGACCTTAGCGGACTCTCAGCCATTCCCATCGTGCCCCCGCAGCACTCTTAAGGGAGTTCATCTTTCCGCTGTCAGAGATTCAAGTATCTGGAAGGGCCTTGTAAAATAAACATAAAACAAGAAAAATTTTGCGTTTTTAGATTGTTGCCAACTGACTTAATTTGAAATTGTTTTATGGTAGTTATCAGGTGAGATTTAGCCAGCCAGCCAGAACAAGCTCTGCCTATTAAGAATTTCATTGCTGTGTTTTTAAATATATGTAAAGCATAAAAAGGGGTGGGGAGAGTGGGCAGAAAGAGCCTAGAATCTGTATTCCCCCCAGTCTGTGATGAAGGAAGCCCTTTCCAAGCCTTAGTTTCACAATCACAACGTGGCATGGGCTTTGCAGTCAGTCACGTCTGAGTTGGAATCCCAGCTCTGTCTGTCCTTCTCTATGAGCAGGATCAAAAGGGATTAAGGGTATTTTGTGGGTAGAGAGTTATATTATACCCTCCTCGTAGGGCAGCTGAGATGCCTACCTGAGATAGGAGATGGAGGGTACTGGTATCAGGAAGGCACTGGGTCTGTTTCCTTTTCCTGCCTCTTTATTTCTCTTTCTCCTCTTCCACATGTTTTCTCTAATCACTTATCTTAGATCACTTGCAGAAATCATTCATTTTGCTTCCATTTCAATCAATTTTGGAGATTTCTTCAAAAATATAATGGTAATGAATACTTAAGCTGTAACATGTGCAAGTCTCTTTTATGCACCAGAGTATGAAGTACATTTCATGCATTTTTTTCTTTCACTTTTTGCAAGAACTCATGAAATAAGGTACAATTAAGGCAGAGAGGAAACTAAATGAGTGATGGAGTCAAGGTGTGAAGCCAGGCCTATCTGACTCCAGAGCTCTTAATCACTCTGTATATTGCTCCTCCATCTAATTTTAGGAACGCTCAGTTCTCTGTGTTTCTACTCCCATCCAGATAATGGTAATTTGAAAACAGTAACAGCTGGTACGTACCTTGTACTGAGCACCGGTCTGACTACTTTCCACATATTAACTCGTGATAAGGCTCACTGTAACCCGTTACAGGTGCTATTGCTGTCCCCATTTTTGCTCTCCCCATTTTTCAGGTTGAGGAAACCAAGGTGCAGAGAGGCTAAGGTTCACATGGAGTTATAATTGGTGTTCTGGCTGTCATTCTTAATGCTTCAGGTACCTTTCCCCTATCACTTCATCGTTTCTTAAAATTCATTTTACAATCCATTTCAGACCAATCAGAAAAGAGATGGGAACTCCTTCCTGCTTAGCTTAGACATCCCAGCTACTCTTTCCAGTAACCTGTGGAATTCCTTCCTTATCCTTGCTCCAGTCTTTCTAAAGTGATGATATATTGGATATTTCATCCTAAGGCTGAACTGAGACTAATGCCTAAGCAAGAAAGAAAAAATAGCAAATTCATTAACTAGGAATCTATTTACAGTCAATTCCCAAGGCTCATTGTGCAGTCAGTGGTTCTGCATCATTTAGAGTTGCTAATAAATGAAAGCCTTTGCGTCTTTCCTCGTGCCTTGATATTTACAAGTCTCGTATTTTACCATAGGAAGTGGCTTCAACAAGCATATGCATGTGTTGACAGTTCTAATTAATATAAGTAATTAGCCCTGACAGTAGAACTGTGAAAAGGAGACCCATTCATAAATTTCCTAATTATGTTACTCGGCTCAGAATTTAATCACAGTCTAGTCTTTAATCGTTTCTGTATATGGGCAAAGGCTATCTTACTAAATTCTTCAGACTTTTACATTTACTTCTGGTAAGAGGATTTTATTGAAATTAATTTGTGGTTGCATTTAATTTTCCAGTATGCAGGAACTGGTGAAGAACACAGGTTATAATCTTTCTGGAAAGAAACAAGAAAATGAGAAAAGGCAGGCAAGGGAGGAGGAAGGCATCAAGCACATACCATATGCTTCTTATATGTAAAGCTTGTACCTTTCTACCTATTTTGATGCCTTTTCTGAAAATGAAGATAGTCTTATTTAGGCCACTGGTAGGTTTATGGTACAGAAAATTTGAAGATGGTTGGTTACTTTGGCCCAAAGTTGAGCCCTCTTCTCTTGGATGTAAATAGCTTCCGTTCTCGAGCAGGGCTTCTTAACCTTGGCACTATTGGGACTGTGGACTGGATGATTCCTTATGGAGGTGGGTGTGACTGTTCTGTGTCTTGTGGTGTGTTGAGTAGCATCCCTGGCCTCTACCCATTAGATGCAGGTACAGCTCTCCCCTAGTTCTGACCCCCAAAAGTGTCTCCAGATGTTGCCAGTTGTCTCCTGGGGAGCAAAATCACCCCTGGTTGAGAACCACTATGCTAGAGATTACCTTAAGATAAAAAAGAATCCAGTAAAACTTCTATGTAGAACACTTATAGTGGCTGTAGCAAAATAAGTAAAGCACCTTTTCTTGGAATCGTTTACCAGGCATCGTGGTACAGAATCCAGATTTGAAATGATATTCTTGAGTTACAATACCTCCTTCCTACTTTTTCAGCATTAGGCTCCCTCTGGTCCTCTTAGATAGAAAGTAGAGTTGTTCTTGGTAGTAGAGTAACTTACCTAAAACCCCTTTAGTTTTCTTTTTATTAATAGATACACTAGGCTCTCCACATTCATAGATTTAACACTTGAAGTTTTGATTACTCTCAGGTGACCCTAGTGTTCTGAGTAATCAACTCTCAGTGTTCTTTGTCCCCCTTTCCAATTCATTGATTCCTTCCTTTGTGGACTTGCTTTTCTCCCTCCACTGCTTAGATTTCTGGTCCTTATAAATGCCTTCCATGTCCTTGCTTCTCAGCCTTTCTTTCACTTACCTGGAAAAATTCCAGACTTTAGTGAGCCTGGCCACTAGGCTTCTTGATCTGGCAGCTAAGCCTGATTAGAGAACATGACTCAACAGAGCAAACTGAGGCTATTTTACATGTACATCAACCTTTGAACTATCTAAGACTTCCCCAAGAAAATGGAATCCACCTGTAGGTAATGCCCCCAACCTCCCATCATGAAAACTATAAGCATATCTATTCTATACTCACCCCTCAACCCCACACTTAACTCTTTCCTTCCTGACACCTGGGCAGGGAGGTCTTCTTTCTCTTATCAAAAGCTAATCCTCCACCCACCTACCCCAACTTCTCAGAAAAATATTTGGTCATTGATCATCCCCTTTTCGCTTGTGTCTTCAGCCTCCCAGTCTCTACTGGATCTTTTTCATCAACACTGAAGCATATTCTTAGTCTCTCTCCTCTAATCCTGAGAGAGAGAGGAAGAGAGCAGGTGACTGTGCGGTAACCCATAGCAGCCTTTCAGTAACCATCCTTTCCCTTTCCATTTACATTCATATTGTCCTCTTCATCTTTGAATCTTGCCTCTACTACTACAGTTATGTTGCTGCTCCCATTATTCTAATGAAACAGTTCTAGCTAAGTTCCCCTACACCCTCTATGTTGCTAAGGCCTGAGGTCACTTTCCTTCCCCAAATTTACTTAACATAGTTAAATACTCCTTCCTTGAAACCATACCTTTTTTCTTCCTTGTTCTCCAAGTGTCACACTTTCCTGGCTTTCCCACTATAGTCTGGTCTCTTTCCTGGTTCGTCTTTGCAGGCCCACCTACCCCTACTCTACCTTTGAATATCGGCCTCCCTAATGACTTAGTTCTAGGTCCACTTTCCTTCTCCCAAGGCTTTAGTTGCTGTTTATATGCTGGCAACTTCCAAATTTCTCTCTTCAGTTTTCCTTCTGAGCTTCTAAAATTGCATATAAACCTACTCAAGGCATCTCAGATGCATCATGTACAAACTGAATTTATAATTCTTTTATGCCTTTGCAACTCATTCCAAGTTTGGCCTTTTGGATGTAGTCAGTAACCAAGGCTTCTTGACGGTAACTCAAGATACATCTCAAATCTTTTCACTTCTTTCTCCATCTATTAATGAGAGCCACCGTTCTTTACAAATGGGTAGTAAAAGGTGAGGATGTAGAAACAAGAGCCAGGTCACACAGGGCCATTTTGGCCATCTAGGACTCTGATTTTTTCTGAATGAGATGGAGCCATTAGAGGGTTTTACACAGAGTAACGTTATCTAACTCACCTTAGAAGGATCACTGTGGCTGCTGCATTGAAAATATTTGTAGAGCAGTATAGTGGGTTGAATGGTATCCTCCAAAAGATATGACCACCCAGGACCTCCAAGTATGACCTTATTTGAAATAAGAGTCTTTGCAGGTAATTAAGGTAAAGATGTCAAGATGAGATCATCCCAGGTTAGGGACAGGTGTCCTGATAAGAGACCAAAATGGAGAAAGCAGGCACAGATGAATGAGCCATGTGAAGACAGATGGGAGAGCAGTCACAAGCCAAGGAACACCAAGGATGGCCGGCACCACCCAAGCTGGGCTAGAGGCATGGTGGGGGTTCTCTGCAAAGCCTCCAGAAGGAACCAACCCTGCCAGCAACCTTGATGTCAGAATTCTGGCTTCCAAAACTGTGAGAGAATAAAGTTCTGTTGTTTTAAGGAACTCAGTTTGCAATAATTTGTTATAGCAACCCTAGGAAACTGCTACAAGCAGCAAGCATGAAAGTAGAAAGCCAGTTAGGAGTCCATTGCAGTAATTCAGACAAGAGAGGACTGTGGCTCCACTCAGGTAGTAGCAGTGGAGGAAGTGTTAAGAGATCAGCTTCTGGACACATTTTGCATCATTCCTGGGAAATAAGGTTGTTTCAACATAAGCAAATCAATAAATGTGATTCGCCACATAAAACAAAAACCATATGATCTTCTCGATAAAGTGCTGCCTTTTCCAGCATTATTTAGAAGAGTAGTTAACTAGTGTTAAATAAATAGATCCTTGATGCTGCTCATCTTGGAGCCATGGAGAATTGCCCAGGAGAGAAGCAGGGTAATCACAAGCAATGCCTGCAATTTGGACCATCTGTCCTTGCACTTCTCACCGTGAGGCTCATCTTTGATAACAGTTTTCTCTGCCTGCGGTACCTAAAGATACAGAAGGGATTCTCCCAGGGGCCTCCTGAGTAGCTCAAAAGCAACACTATTCAGTAGAAGTACTGCAGTAGTGGACGTGCTGTGTGTTTTCATTGTCCATTATGGTTGCCACTAGTCACAACTGCTGAGCATGTGGAATGTATTTACAAACAGATAGTAGGAGGTGAGGATGTAGAAATAAGTACAACTCAGTACAACTGAGGAATTGAGTTTTTAGCTATATATAATTTTAATTTATATAAATTCAAATAGCTATGTGTAGCTGGTGTCCATTGTATCGGTGCAGATCTAGAGCCTTGATTCTAAAAGTGTTTCCTGGAAGCTTGTTAGAAATGCAAATTTTTGGACCCTGGCTTCAAACTCCTGGGCTCAAGCATTCCTCCCACCTCAACCTTCTGAATAGCCAAGACTACAGGCATAGACCACCACAACCGTTTTATTTTTCATCTTACTTTTTTGGTAGAGATGGGAGTGGGGTGGGTTGGGGGTGGTTGGGAGCATGGGAGATCTGCTGCACCAGAAGCTTTGGGAGTGAGACCCAGAATTCTGTGTTTTAATAAGCTCTGCAGGTGATTCTGTTGTACACTAAAATTTGAGAACCATTGCTGTTTCCAACTCTCAGAGTTCTTGATTTAGTGGTTCTGGGAGGGGGTCTGAAAATTTGCTTTTCCAGCAGATTCCCTAATGATGCTGTGATGCAGGTCTGGAAATCATCTGAGAACCTGTTGTAGAAGATAGACCACCTCTTTGTGAGGTGGCCCCAGTTCCCAAGAGTAAATTCCACAAATCCCTCATAACAAATATTTCAAGTCAGGATATCCCAAGTGTATCCTCCATATTCATGAAAATCTTCCGACCTTTTTTCCCATGATCTGGTAATAAACTGTGTCTCGCTCATAGGAGGGCTGTTAAGTACTTGTTGAATTAATAAAGAGATTATATAAATTAGCCTGAATAAAATATCTGAAGTTAAGAATTCTTATCCCACCTGTAATTTTATGCATGTGATGGCTTTTTGGCATTCATGATAACCTATTAGTAGAATTCCGCTTTTCTGATCCATAATTCTACAACTTGTTGTAGAAGTCATTTTAGTAATTTCTCTCTCTATAGCTTGATAAATTTTAATTGTTGCAATGGAAAGAAGTTAATTCTTAACTAGAGATGGGTGTAGTGTATCCGTACCCCTAAGAGGCATTTGCAAATATGTGTGTGAGAGGGCTTTTGAGTTGTCGAAATGATAGGAGTCAGGGTAAAGGGGATATAATAGTCATTCAGTGCCAGGGGCCCAGGAATATCAAATACCCTGCATACACAGGACTGTCCTGTACAATGAAGAGAAACTCTGTAACGTGTTGGTAGGTGACAGTAGTATTTCCTCAGTAAAATTACTTCTAAGGCCATGACTCTCTCTTGCTAACTATAGCTCTCTTTCCATGAGCATTTTGTATGAGTTTTACATATCTCACAGGAGGGTGAAGCACCCTCTGTCCATAATGTGATTCTTGCAGCAAATATTTAGTGCTGTGTGGTTTACAAAGTTGTGAGACATGAGCCTACCTACAAAATTAAAGTACCAGCAATAAGCTGGAAATGGTGTAAGAGTCGTATAAAGTATGGGAACACATAGGGGGATTACCTGGTTTATCAGTTAAGGTTCAATCAGGAGAGAAAACCAGTGGAAACATATATTAAGAGCTATTGCAAGGAAGTGCTTATGCAGTTGTGGAGGCTGACCAGGCAAGTGCAAAATCTGTAGAGCAGGCCATCAGGAAGAATGAACTGGAATGCTCAGGCATGGCTGAAGCTGCAGTCCACATGCAGAATTTCTTCAGGTCTGCTCTTAAGGCCTTTTAACTGATCGAATCAGGCTCATCCAGTTTATCTAAGATAATCTCCCTTAAAGTCAGCTGATTATGGACTTTAATCACATTTACCAGATACCTTCACAGCAGCACCCTGATTAGTGTTTGTTTGAGTAACTAGAGATGGCATCCTAGCCCACTTGACACATAAAAAAGAGCATCACACTTGAATATAGAATGTTTGAGCACTTTCTCTTGAAAAATGTGGCATTTGTTCTGACCCTTGAAAATGGGAAAGTTTTAAGTGGGGTAGCTGGCATTCTAAGGATGTGACTATTAAAAATTATCCATTGGGAGGTCAAGATGGGCCAGATCACAAGGTCAAGAGATCGAGACCATCCTGGCCAACATGGTGAAACCCTACCTCTACTAAAAATACAAAAAATTAGCCGGGTGTGGTGTCGCACACCTATAGTCCCAGCTACTTGGGAGGCTGAGGTGGAAGAATCGCTTGAAACTGGGAGGTGGAGGTTGCAGTGAGCCAAGATTGCACCACTGCACTCCAGCCTGGTGACAAAGCAAGACTCCATCTCAAAAAAAAACAAGCCAAGTCATGAAAGTATAATGGTGTTTGTCAAATGACTGGTTGTTGCTGTAGGCTTTTCCCTGAACCTCAGCTCTCAGTGTCCTCATCTAAGAATTGGGTTCAGTACTTGTCATAACTGTCCTCCAAGATGGAATGAGTTGATATTTGAGGGTGCCTTTTGGAAACAGTAAACACCATGAATGCTAAGGCCCTCTCTCTCTCCCCTCTTCTCTCTCTCCCTGCTTCCCCCGCTTCCCCCCTTCCCTCCCCCCTTCCCTTCCCCTCCCCTCCCTTTCCTTCCCTTCCTCCATCCATGTGTCCAAGGCATGAACCAGGCACGGGCACAGGCCAAAAGCCAAGCAGGGATAAACAAGAGGTTGCTTTGTCTCTGGCTGATGTGAGATGGGCACCACCAACTAAAAGGTACTCTTCCCAGGTCAGGACACTGAGGTGTTTTATAACCATGGTGGTGGTGACAGTAGCATTGGTGAGAGTGAGATTAGTGTGATGAAAACCAAAGGCTTGGCCTGTAAAACAGAGCCGGATTGTTTCAGGCTTTGTCTAAAATTTGTGTTTTTAAGAAAAAAAAAAACTGTGACATTCTCTTGACCTTATTCCTAATGGACTCAAAGAATGAAAAACATCCCTGTATATAGTCTGTGCCCAATTGTCACAGAGGCAATAGCCATTTGCTCTGGGCTAAGACAGCTCCACTTTTTTTTTTTTTTTTTTTTTTAAATACAGAAGTAGACCTGTTTTTGATGCTTGTGATATTAGAGGTGAGGGAGAGTCATTTATTATAAACATGTTGAATACTTTGCCTAAATAGGGAAAGGGAATTAAACCATGTCCAAGTAAGCTGTTCCAAGTTTCTTAGGTAATAGCCATTATAGCCAATTGTCTCTGTCACCAAAGAAAGCACCAGAAAACCATGCTAATGTGAGTACCGTCAGACATACTCCTTTCCTTTTCAGAGCTGGGTTCTACAAACCCAAGCTAGTCTCCCCCAGTTGTTAAAACCATATGCATTTTGAAGGAAATTTAATCCATATGTTTTTGAGTCACTTATGCCTAAGTCATTAAAAAGTAATTTTTTAAATGTGACTTCATGTTTGAAGTCCTTTTATTTTTAGTAGGCTTTCATTCTTCATAAGGCTACATTTTTCTTGCTTTGTTTTCTTGTTTTATTTAAACACACTGTATGTCGTCTTAACATATCCTGTGGTAAGGCACAAAGGTTAACATATCCTGTGGTAAGGCACAAAGGAAATCGAACTCAGAAGGAGGCTCTAGGGTGCCGAGTAACGCATTTGAAGCAGTCAGTTCCTATTTTCAGAAGTTTATAACTGTTCTCCCTCCTTAATTTTTTATTTTATGTCATGGTCTACTTTCAACCTGGTCACATCATCACCCCACCCCTCTCCCACCCCACTCCCCAAATGGGTGTCCATGAAGAAGCAAAGGGAAAAGAGAAAAATGACAAAGAATAGAATCACATGGCCTCTTACAGTATATTTCTGTGCTGTGTTATGTGATCGTTTCTTTCCAGAATTGAATGTCTTTTCCCCTTTTGCCTACTATTGTTGCTAGCTGGGAGAATTAAGGTGTTTCATAAAGTGTCAACAAAAGAGAGAAGTAAGACTGAATTGAAGAGCAGTCTCCAGCTTCTCATTCTTAGGACAAATAGAAGGTGGTGTCTGCTTAGAATGGACACTAATTGAAAAATGGTTTCATTTTCTACTAAAATAAGCTTTTTCCCCTCTTTTAACCTTTGTCTGGAATCTCATGATATGAACCAAGTTTTATCTGTACATGAAGCATCCTGGTTTGTGTGTGAATTTGTCCGTCGTGAACATCTGTTGGCTGCCAGAGGGCACTGAAGCAGCCTTATTTTTAGGCTGTGGTAGAGATTCGTTTCTCTTTTGCTACATGGTAACAGGTGTGTAGCATCAAACATAGCGAGAGGCATTCACCACCTGGAGGAATAAAGATGTAGGGAGTTAACACTTTTACTTTTCATTTCTGCCAGCTTATGAAATACTTTCCAATGTACTTTTTAAAATTCGGTTCTCAAAACTGCCCTGAGGTCCATGGTTTCTGTTTGCTTTCATAAGGAAATTGAGGCTCGGGGATGTAACTTTCTTCAGTTTGTCACAGGCGATCTTGCTGATTGGTGTGTGCCTCGAAGAGGAGCGATGTCCTGCCCATCATGTGGGGGCATTTGAGGACCTTGGTGGGCTTTTACTTTTGAAAACCCTGCCCCCATATCAAGTGTATTAAAACATAGGCAATCTTGTCCCACAGATCCCATGTATAATATATATCATCATATATGTGAGTTGAGTTACAAATAGTTGACATGGGACATTTCATAGATAAACGTTTATTACTTTTAATTTTATAGTTTCTTTTTCATTTTGGAGCCAACTAAATTATTTTGAGTTCTTGAACATTTTCCTGGGCCTTTGAAAAACTCACCGTCCCTTGAGCGCTGTCCCTACAGTGGCTAAAGCCACCTCTTGCTCTCGTTCACTCCTGTTTCCCTCCTTACACCTGTGGCAGAACTGAGGCAAGTGGTTAAAAAATATTTGCTGGTGAATGTCCAAGTGAGTGGGAGAAGGAATAGAAGAAGTAACAAATAAGTGAAGTACAAGTAAGTGGCGAAGTCTGGTGTCGAAGGACATCTGAACCATTTGCTGGCACATTTCTTTGCACTGCCATCACAGTAAAGCAGAAAGGGCATCTTCAAGCTATGTATCAAAGTGTATTCCTCCTAATTTCTCATTTTTTTTTCCAAGAGAGTTTTCTTCTTGGTTACAACTAAGGCACAAGAAAGAATAGATTACAAGGTTATGTGATTGTTGATAGCTTCATGAAGTTGTAGTAGCCACTTTCAGGTCATAATTCATTCTTTTTTCTCTGTTTAGTTGCTATAATTTATTTTTTTGCCTTGCAAATATGGGATAAATGTGGCTATTAATATTCAAATATTCATGTACTTTGCCCACTTTTGAAAAGAAGACATATATGAGGCCAACAAACATAGGAAAAAATGCTCATCATCATTGATCATTAGACAAATGCAAATCAAAACCACATTGAGATACCATCTCATACCGGTTAGAATGGCGATCATTAAAATATCTAGAGACAACAGATGCTGGAGAGGATGTGGAGAAATAGGAACACTTTTACATTGTTGATGGGAGTGTAAATTAGTTCAACCATTGTGGAAGACAGTGTGGCAATTCCTCAAGGACCCAGAAATAGAAATTCCATTTGACCCAGCAATCCCATTATTGGGTATATACCCTAAGGATTATAAATCATTCTATTATAAAGACATATGCACATGTATGTTCATTGCGGCACTGTTTACAATAGCAAAAACCTGGAACCAACCCAAATGCTCATTGATGATAGATTGAACAAGGAAAATGTGGCACATATGCACCATGGAATACTATGCAGCCATTAAAAAAAAAACGATGAGTTTGTGTCCTTTGTAGGGACATAGATGAATCTGGAAACCATCATTCTTAGCAAACTGACTCAAGAACAGAAAATCAAACACCACATGTTCTCACTCATAGGCGGCTGTTGAACAATGAAAACAGATGGACACAGAGAGGGGAGCATCACACCCTGGGGTCTATTAGAGGGGAATAGGGGAGGGACAGTGGGGGATAGGGAGGTTGGGGAGGGATAACATGGGGAGAAATGCCAGATATAGGTGGCAGGGGGATGGAGGCAGCAAACAACATTGCCATGTATGTACTTATGCAACAATCCTGCATGTTCTTCATATGTACCCCAGAACCTAAAGTGCAATAAAATATATTCAGGCAAGTTTCTTGACAAAACCAGAGAGGTGTTTTTTGCCTGTTGTTTCTTTTGTTTTTTTTTTTTTTCTTTAGAATACTCGATGTTTGCTGTTAGTTAACTTTCATGTGATTTGTGTGTTGTGAGGTATGACTTTATTTTGTTTTTAATCCAAAGGTGAATGTTTGTGGCCTTTCTTTAAAGCTCTAGAATTTCATGGCAAGGAACTTACTGAACATAATGGAAAACTAGAGAGAAAACCCACTTTTTTTTTTAATTTTTACTTTAAGTTCTGGGATACATGTGCAGAATGTGCATGTTTGTTACATAGGTACACATGTGCCATGATGATTTGCTGCACCTATCAACCTGTCATCTAGGTTTTAAGCCCCGCATATATTAGCTATTTGTCCTAACCCTCTGACTCCTGTTGCCCCCCAACCTCTAACAAGCCCTGGTGTGTGCTGTTCCCCTCACTGTGTCCATGTGTTCTCATTGTTCAACTCCCACTTATGAGTGAGAACATGCAGTGTTTGGTCTTCTGTCCCTGTGTTAGTTTGCTGAGAACAGTAGCTTCCAGTTTCATTCATGTCCCTGCAAAGGACATGATCTCATTCTTTTTTATGGCTGCATAATATTCTATGGTGTATATGTGCCACATTTTCTTTAGCCAGTCAATCATTGATGGAAAAAAAAAAAAAAAAAAAAAACACTTCTTAAGAAAGAAACACAAAGGTGCTAAATGAGAGGAGGAAAGAGAGAGACTGGGATTGTCTAAAGAACAAAGTTATCCTCTTTCTCAGCCCTGCTGTGTGCCCTGGAAGAGGGGGTCTGCCCATATGAGTGGGCCTGGGAAGGCTACTCCAGCCGGTTCATCTGGACTCCCAGGGTCACTAGATGGCACCAGGGTAGATGTGGGCCACACTCAACACCCTTCAGTGCTGCTTCTTGGTCCATGAGCTGGAAATGGTGGAACTCGCCTGCATCTATGATAATTGAGTCAGTCATTCAGAAAATGAGTGGACATCTGTGTGATAGTGACATGACAGTGAACTGCACAGACTTGCCTCTCGAGTCCAGGGGCTCTCTGCTCACACTCGGTCAAGCTCTTGCTCTTTGAGAGTGCCTTTCATGCAGTCTATTTGAAATGATTTTGGTTTTTGTGAGTTTTGGGTTGGGTTATCGGAAGGTACACAAATTCCCACATGTATTCAGAAGACTGAATCCCTCCATTTATCAACTAAAGTTAAAGGAAGGGAGGCTGTTGCAAAAAAAAAAAAAAAAAAATTGGGCATATAAAACTTCAGGTTCCCCCCACTGCTGTATGATTTCCTACATTTATGTTTTAATCGCTTGGTGGGCCTCGACTTCAAAGTAGATGCAGAGCACCACCTGAGTTTGTGTTGTGCCCTCTGACTGCCATCCTTCCTCACAGACGTTCCTCCCTGGGATTCAGCCTCAGGATTCTTGTTCACTTTCAGTATTTCCTTTTTGCAGTGTGTCTATGTGTGTGTACAAAACTATATAATGTCGATTGTCTTTCAATGCTCTTCTAAACTCATCCAAACCATTTAATTTATAGCAGGAATCTCAAAGTATATCCTCCCCAGAGAAAGAATGAGATTTGTCTGGCACCAAGTTTAGGAAGTCATTACTCAAAAAAATTGAGTGAGACATTTTCCTGTGCTAGAGATGCTGGTGACCGCAAAGTGGGTACCTGGGGGAGATGTCTGGCCTCATTGTCTGAGAAAGCTGGGAAGCCTGTGTTTTCCTATTCCCCTTTGCAGTCTGCTTCCACATTTGCTTCACCATTTACCCAACCGCCCCCATTTTAAGAGTGGTGCTTACTGATCAAGAGCAAAGCTCTATAGCCTTAGAAGTATTTCATAAAATTATTCCTAGATGTAATATTCACTCTCTTCTCTGCTCAGTCCCCTTCAGCAAGGACCTGTCTAACATTTTATGTTTGAATTGTTTTCTTCCAAAGACAAAGGTAAGTTAGATCAAGAGTAAGCAGAGGGAGATGTTCATTCTTGGAAGCACCAAACATTTTGTTATCATTGTTACTGTCTGAGCGAGTGAAAACCAAACGAGAAAAGCCTTGACCTGCCTCCTTCACTGGCAGAAGTGAAATAGATCATATTTTTCTTGCAGCATTTCTGTGAGTGTTAGAACAACCCCGGAGCCCATGAATAAGACTATTCTGTGTTAGAATTGTAATTCCGCCTGTTCATCCTCCAGCTGCCCATCCTCTCAGCAGCCCACTTTTGAGAGTCTCCTTTTCATTCACATGGGCTCTTTGGTAGCAGAGTAGCTGCCTCTCTGCGATGAGCTTGAGGGTTTTATGGGGAAGAGGCTCGGAGCCCCTCACCACCTTTCCAGGTGCTTGCCTCCTGACCTAGCTTCGCAGGCCTTGACAGATGACCAGCATTTGTCTCATCTGCGATTCCTTTTTACATAGCACTTGATATAACACTTTAAGGAAATAATTGCCATTCTGAGTCTTCTATGCCCTGTGCACAGAATGTGGGGTGGTTCAGCTGAAGAGGGAACTTGAGCCCAGAGTGTTGCATGGGTGTTGCCTTCTTGAGTCCTGAGTGTCAAGGTGTTAACTACTTTAGGGTCATTTTTTCATTGAACAAGGGTGCACAAAAGAGACATCTAGTTATTAGATTCTTCCAGTTTGGCTGAAAAATAAATGGGAATCTACCTGTGGAAGTGATTTGCATAGATTTCCAGGCACCAGGATCCTCTTTAGTGTCCTGCACCCAGGAGCAGGGTGGATACCCCCTGGAGCCTGAGAGTCTTGATCCGTACTGTGCTCATGGTGTCGTTAATATAATCGGAGATCACTCTTTTCAGGTACCTTGCCAGGTCAGGGCTCAGGCACATCCTGGAGACCTTGGTGCTCTCATTACCATTTTCAGGCTATGTATGTCTTCCAGGCTGTGCTCCATGGCACAGACCAGGCCGAGTTCTGCTGCTCTGATGGCCACACAGGAACCAGCAGCAGTGACTCTGTGGTCTGTGGCGAGAATTGAGACTCTGGGTGGTAGCAAGGAAATTAATGTTTTTAAAACCACCAGCTCTTCCTGCCATTTAGTTGGCAGTTCCATTTCTAACATAAAATCTTTCAGTTCTGAGCTATCATAGGGCCTCACAAGATTTAACATGGTGGCTGGGCGTAGTGGCTCATGCCTATAATCCCAGCACTTTGGGAGGCCGAGGTGGGTAGATCACAAGGTCAGGCATTCGAGACCAGTCTGGCTAACATAGTGAAACCCCGTATCTACTAAAAATACAAAAAATTAGCTGGGTGTGGTGGCTGGCACCTGTAATCTCAGCTACTCAGGAGGCTGAGGCAGAAGAATTGCTTGAATCTGGTAGGCGGAGGTTGCAGTGAGCTGAGATCACACCACTGCACTCCAGCCCAGGCAACAGTGCGAGTCTCCATCTCAAAAAAAAAAAAAAAAATTAATATGGCACCAGAATGGTAAATGAGAATAAAGAGAAACTCTTCATAACAAGACCATGTAGAAAACATGGAATAGATGCCCCTGGGGTAACTAACTTGATTGTGGCACTCATTTCACTACACACACACGCACACATCTATAAATACATATGTAAAATCATCATGTCGTATACCTTAAACTTATACAATTTTATTTGTCAATTATACCTCAATAAAGTTGGAGGTAAGAGAGGCCCAAACTCAATGACAGTTTGCTTTCCTCAGAACGGTCGTGGGGTGAGGGAGAGCCCCCTCCTAGAGGGAGCAACTTCTTGATTTTTCTCATCCTTTCTTCTTTTCCCCTGGGGTACTCAAAAGCCAGGCCTGTCCTACCGAAATTATAGAAAACCTTGTTAGTCTTCCTAATAAAAGGGTCAGTTTGGTGCAGAACAGGGGAATCTGCTTGGATTTAAAGATAGTGTCAAACTGTTGTCCAATGCAGGGAAACTCATGTACTTCTACATGAAGAAGGAATTCCTCAGAATCTATTAGAAAACGATCTAAAAGGAAATGATTACTTTTAGAGGATTACTTTTTTTCTGTTTTGGTTTTCGTAATCTAGGATTGCCTGTAAAGAATAAAATGATGGATTTTAAATACTGTTTGTGGAATGTTTTTAAAAGATTGATTCTAGAACCTTTGTATATTTGATAGTATTTCTAACTTTCATTTCTTTACTGTTTGCAGTAAGAAATGTTCATGTTCTGCTGTGCAATCAATTTTATGAATGTTTCTTTAATTTTTTTAGATTTTCCTGGATGTATAGTTTAAACAACAAAAAGTCAATTTAAAACTGTAGCAGTAGTTTGCAGACCTAGCAGAGAAGAAAGTTTTGGGGTTAAACTTTGTATTTTCTTTCTTATAGAGGCTTCTAAAAAGGTATTTTTTTATATTCTTTTTTAACAAATACTGTGTACAACCTTTAAAACATCAATGTTTGGATCAAAACAAGACCCAGCTTATTTTCTGCTTTCTGTAAATTAAGCAAACATCGTATGATAAAAACAAAATGAAGGGAAAAAATTCCTTAAGTAGTTTATGTATGAATCATTGTCAAAAATTCCAAGTAAATGTTTGACAGTGATCCATACATAAACTCCTTAAGTACTGACGTATTAAAAGTTATGGTGATGCTTTTAGGAACTATGTATTATGTAGAAAATATTTGAAAAGACATAATACGCAAAAGCAAGATTTCATTGTCACCAGTAGAAAGCAAGCACGATTTCCTTGTCCCTCTGAGGGCTCTGATGAGTGCATTTGGCTGCAGGAGTAATACAAGTAGTTAAGTAATACAAGTGGGCCCCGGGTGTTGTGTTCTGTATCTAGATCTGAGCAACAGAGAAGATACAAGGGAACAGTCACACTAGTGGTTCCAGTTGAAAATAGGTCTCCTGCCCTCATTAGCATAGCAGAGCCTGTCTGGTCACAAGTCCTGACTGTTTGGTTTGGAGACTCTGAGCAGTATGGATTGGAGCAGAGATACAGTGCCCCAAGTTTTTGGTACCAGGGACACTTGGAAGGTGTAAGAGCACAGCCTGCTCTTCCCTCAAGACCAGCCCAAACTTAGCAGCCCAGCAGGGCTTCTGGGGCAGACCTAGTGTGGAGCTATTGTCCATCATCACTTAAGTCCTCTGTCATTTTGTCCATGTCCTGTGGTCATACTAGATTTTGGATATGCCCACCCCACTGGAGACACCATTAGACAAAGAGAAATGAGGATGTCTCGTCAGTGACTTCCCGAGTCCAAGTCAAGATGTCTGCTTCAGCTGCTTTGACATGCAGCAACATCGAAGGAGCAGTATCCTAATATAGTAACAATTCGTTGTAAATTATCAAAATGTGTGAGCCTCATCCATGCCTCCTTACCTCAAAACCCGCCCCTGCCTTTTCTTCTTCTTTGACCATCTCATCTTCACTGTGTCGGAGACTCAGCACCGTACACTGATGCAGGATGCACATAGTTCTGCACAGTGCTACCGCTACCTTAAGCTCATCTAGAACACTCAAAGGAAGAAAAGAGACCCCAGCCTAACTTCACACATCAGACTACCATCTCATTTTGAGGGGAGGAGAGAAGGGAGAGTTAGGAGTACCTTATCAGGGCCTGGTGTGGCTTCTAAGTGCTGCAGGCACAAGGTACTTATGGGGTAGGTGTCTGGAGTAAGGCCTCTTGGCCCTGGGGCACAAGGGCAGTGGTAAATTTCAATGACCACAATACCGTTCTGATATTTTCCCCCACCTGGTGGCATGTTATATATAAAACTGAGGCTTCATTTATTTTGACACCCTCTTCCCTTTGAAGGAGCCATCATCTTTTTCTTAGAGGCCCCAAACAAGCAGGGTGATGGGTGGCAGAGGCCTCTTGTCTGGCACAAGGCTCGGGTTCCTGGTTTGCCCTTCAGGCTGGGATAGGCTGACCTCACAAGTGGGACTCAGAAACAAGCCGCTGCTCTCCTGAGTGCCTGTCTTCATGGAAAAGGGATCTTTGTGATCATTTGTTTCTGTGCTTTTGTTTTGGAAATGAGGAACTTGAGGCCCAGAGAAGTCAAGGAGCATGGCTGGACATCTTGAGTCTCTGGTTTCCCAGTTCGGAATTTGTGTCTCCCCTTCACGAGCTCCCCCTCCCTTTAGTTTTTGCATTTAACACAGTCTTGCCTTCATGACTGCTGCCTCCTTTATTTCTGTAAACACAAATATGAAGTGTATTTGCTTTGCTTTTCAGCCCTGTCTGCCCCACTAAGTGTCCAAAATAGCCGGCTGGAATTCATGAGAATGTTATGTCTTCAGATGTTTATAATCCAAAAGAATCCCTTATGGTTTTTTTTTTATAATAAAACAACTTAGATTTCAGTATTTTGTGTTGGAAAGGCGAGTAAAGTTCACAATGCAGCAGTTACAATGCAGTGCATTATGTATAATTTGTAGCCTACCCCAGGAGCAATGGTGAACCGTGAAACACTATCCTGGCCCTGTGGCATAATTATCAGGATCAGACGCTGCACAGGGAGAAGCATAATAGTTGTCATTCGAGGCAAATAAAAGTAAGGAAAAGTTCTGATACACCCCAAATTACATAAAGAGCAGCCCTTATATCAGGCTGCAAAAATGTCAAGAGTCTTCATTGCTAATTGAAGAAATCTTTTGAGGTTTAGCACCTCGTAAATTCGCACTGGGAATTGCCCTGTTGTTCTAAGGTTATAAGTCTTGTCTTTGAAATTTAACAGTTGTACTTTCATATTGAGTTCCTCCAATAGTACCATTGTAAACATGAAGAGTTTGCCTTTTAACATAAATTTGAACAATGTGGTTTTAAAAGAGTTTGCCACATCAAAAAGAGGCTGTTTGGGCATGTTTTATACATTCTTTTCTCTATAGTATTTAAAGCTGTAAATGAGTCATAGAAGTATGTTTCATTTAGATCAGTCGTGTTGGTGTAGCGTCCTCACTGGAGCTTTTACTGCCCTTATTTTTTCTTCTCTGAAATAATTATCTGAAAACAGGTCCAGGCCTTTTGCCAAGTCAGTTGCCCTTAATCTACTGTCTTCAGATCCATAGAAACAATTCTAGAACACTGTTATGCTTGGTCTAAACAGCAACACATTTCGTGCCTTTTCATGATCATCTTTTTTTAATTCAAATATTCAATTTGCAGTTTCTTCTTTCTCTGTGTACCAATTATAACCCCCTTCCTATAGCCTCCTAGGCCCCCCATGAAAAAAAAATTCTCTGAGTTATTGCTAAGCCACTAGTTGGAGTAAAGAAAGGCTGGATGGTGAAGGGAAAGATGTGTGTGCTGGTTTCCAAAGATCTGGTGGAGTACGAAGAGCACTGGGCTTGCATCTGACCCCTGGACATATGGGCCATACCATTTTCTGGCATGAGACCTCAGGAAACTGCCTACCTACCTTGAGCCTCAGTCTTTCCATCTGTTTAATGAAGGCAATACTTAGCAGTCTACATCTCCTTCCATTCCTGCATTTGTTCATGTATTTATTCACCCCCAGGGATAGAATGTGGACACAAGCCCTCACTGTCCTTACCCCCATGGAGCCCACAACCCAGTGAGAATGCACACTGTCAAAATGATCAGATTCACAAATAATCACGAACCATGGTATCATGCACTTTGAAGAGGGGATCCCCTGAGAGCTTAGGGCAAAGGACCCTCCTTGGGGACACAGGATCAGGGGACACAGTCACTTTCCTGGAGAAGTTGTGTTTGAGCCAAGAACCACAGGACCTGAAGCAAGGAGAGGTGGGGTGGGACAAATGGAGGTGAGGGGATAGTGGGACCCAAGGAGGCTAGAGAGGCAGCTGGTGGCCATGCCCTGCACTTACTGGGCAGAGTAAAATTGATTTATTTTTGCTGTGAAATAAAAAGAAACCTTTAGAGGGTTTTTAGGCAGTGGGTAAAGTGGATGAGAGGTTTGATTTTGAAAAGCTCTCCCAGCTGCAGTATGGAGAATGACTGGCAGGAACACAGGAACCAGTGTGGGGAAATGGTTTAGGGGTTGTGTTAGAGTTCTTCAGAGGGACAGAACCCATAGGATATATATGTGTGTATAAAACGGAGTTTATTATGGAGAATCAGCTAAGTGATTACAAGCGTAGGCAATCTGCAAGTTGGAATAAGAGAGAAGCCATTAGCCTGGCTCAGTCCCAGTCCAAAAGCTTCAAACCCAGGGAAACCTGCAGCACAGCCCTCTGTGTGAGGCCTGAGGCCCAAGAGCCCCCCCAGGAGGCCACTGCTGCAGGTCCCAGTGTCTAAAGGCTGAAGAAGCTGCAGTCTCATTGTTTTAGGACTTTCTCCTCAGTTCAGCTAAAAACTGGGTTCTTGTCACACAACCAAGAAAGTTTAGGCTCGTGGACACATAGAAAAGTGAGAAAAGCTGAATTTATTGGGTGAAAAAGGAAAAAACTCAGCAAAGGAAGAGGGATTCCTGTTAACAGGCCTCCATCTCACCAGTTGAATCCAGGTCACCACCTAGGAACAGGAAGGGTGGGCTCCTTCCCCCTGCAAATAGCTCGAACCTCCTGAGACCCCACCCCATCCTCCCATTGCACAGGTCAGTTGGAGATTCTCTAAGGAGCCCTTTTTACTTGTCCAGCTCATCATATCCAAAGGCAGGAGGAGAGGAAGCAAGCATCCCGCACGGGAACAGAGAGGGAGAGCAAAAGCAGGAGGACTCAGCAGGCTGCATACCCTTCTACCATCTGCCCTGTTCTAGCTGCACTGGCATCCACTGAATGATGCCCACCCATATTAGGGCGTGTCTTCCTCTCCCAGTCTCCTGACTTGAATGTCAGTTTCCTCTGGCAACACCCTTCCAGACACACCCATGAGCACCCGCTTCACCAGCCATCTAGGCATCCTGCAAACCAGTCTAGTTGACACCTAATATTAGGTGAACCATCACAGGGTTTCAGGCACTGGTCTAGGCTCATAATGCACGTGACTCAGACAGAGTTGATGACAGGGACAGATGGAGAAGAATCGACAAATTTGGTAATGTTCAGGTAAAAATGACAGGTTCTGATGATGCATTGAATTTGGAGGCAGGGCTAGTGGAAGAAGAAGGTGTCAAGGATGACTCTAGAGTCTGGGCTTGTGTGGCTAACCAGAGGGATAGCGGGGGCATTTCTGAGAAGGGGCAGCCCAGAAAGGGGATTATCAGTGTAACAGTCAGCACTACTTATCTTTCATTGCTTTGACCCAGGTGCTCACAGCCTTTAATGCATTTGGTTCTCAAAACACCCCCATAAGCTAGATTTTACAGATTAGAAAATTGAGGATCAGTGAGTAAAGTAACTCATCCCAGGGCACAAAATAAGAGACAAAGCCAGTATTCACACTCAGCTCTTTCGGGTTCAGAACCCTCACCCTACTGCTGATCCCCACCAGAGCTAGGTATCAGAAGATCAGCTTTGTCAGACACCAGGGTCTACTCCAGATTCGGTAAGCAAGGCTTTAAGCAGAATGAAATGCCTAGAAGAGAAAACAGGATATTTGGGGTGTGGTTCAGTGCCTCTTAGCCCTTAGGAAAACCATTTACCTTCTCTTGACTTCAATTTCCCATTTCTGACATGAGCAGGTCAGCTCTACCATCCTGAAGACACCCATCGTATTCTGGAAATGCATGATTTTTATGATGTCATCTTGATGCATCTCATACACAGTCTTCTGTCCGCACTCAATTAAATCTTCAAGGCTTCTGTCTTAAAACTATATAGTCCTTTCTCTGCTCGCTTTTTATCTGGCCAAAGCGTTCAGAGAGCAACGTATTCTTCTTCCCTTATCTAAATCTTCATTTATCCAAGATGAGCCTAATTCCAGGTTCCTAACTTGGGATTGAAGTTTTAAAAATTTAGTTCTTGGGTTTTCTTTTTCTGTTCATAAAATAAGTTTTATTTTCCTAGAAATTATTAATGGGCATGTAGGAATAATTCATCTTTGTTGTTTTTGAATATCTCTCCATAGCAGAGACCATTTAAAAATAATTTCCAAGTTTAATTCTAGTTCAGTTTGAGACTGAGGCAGGCTATTTCAAGGGAGTAAAACCAGTCTGAGACCCCTTGGTCTTCTTGAGGCTGAGTGGGCTTGTTTGTAAGAGATGTTAGGTTTCAGTCACAGGATCACCCCTGCCTCTGTATGTTAACACAGAATATAAGAACACACCCATGCAGGCACACACACACATGCACTCATGCACAGGCACACACATATACACACACAGAGTCTCTAATGGGGCACAAGATTCGGATTTGGGAGAGGGATAATGAATTACTCAGACCTAAAAGAACACACAAAAGTGGTTAATTAGACTCAGGGTTAAATGCCATCAAATACAGAAACAAGCATGGTTTTAAAATGACCATCATACTTCTCGGTCACATCACAGAAACTGGCTTCCCAGCCATCACAGTTCTAGGCTAACTCTAACCCACATAAGAATTTCTCAGCTCTGAGATGCAGAGAGCAAGGCTCCTGCTTGTTTGTGCATTTCTCCAGATGGTTTCTCACTGCCACATATCTCAAGGAGCTTATCCACCCCAAACGGATAAAGGTTGCATCGCCCTCATGGTCCAAGTTATCTAGACCTCTGTGGAGAAGCCCACCCTGGTTTCCTAAACCACAGGCTGCTACCTCTCAAAATTCATAGCTATCATACTTTTTTGATAAGTATGTCATTCCTCTTTCACATATTTTCAGCTTCCCTCCACCCTCTTTTATTTTCCTCCCTGGCAAGCACACATCTGGCCACAGGCCTCTCATGTGGTAGGGGTGGGCTGGGAGGTTCCCACTGATTCCCTCAGCCCTGCTCTGATGATTTGGGTACCTTTTATACTAGCCATGACTCACTCCAATTGCAGGTTTTTCTCAGAGTGATTTATCTTCCTCTAGTTCCACCTGTAAGAGATGGATGCCAGGTGGCTTTCAACTTTAATAAGGGCTTTGGACCACTGTGTTCTCCTAGGCCACTAAGAATCTGAGGGACAGTTTCCTAGGTCAGGGATTGTTTTTGTAATCACGCATTGATGTTGGTATCTCTGGACATGTAGTTATGTACTAATCAGGCTTATGGTATTTGAAAAGTAGAGACAGTTTGAACTTTTAAAACATTTAGGACAGCACTCAGCATAAATCGATGTAATACATTTCCTATCTCAGCCTATTTCTAGCTACTGAATGTTCTTTAATGTGTCCAGAACCCCAGAGCCCAGGCAAACCATGTGAATTTCATAGAGAAAACATATAGACTGAATTGTGTTCCGAAGTATATGGGTTTGTAGCCCCCACTCTCTTCTTCTTCACTATTTGTGTCTCAGGATTTGAGAGCTATTTAGTAGCTGAGGCCAGAATTTGAAATTTATCCTAATGGTGTGTTAGCTTGTTCTTCCATTCATTCCTCAAGCATTTATGATGCACCCACCATGTACCAGGCACCATGGATCCAGAGGTGAATTCCTTTGTTCCTAGGACTGAGTGAGTGACATTAGGCAGTTTCTTCTACACTAATATAATTTCAACCAATAATTGTATTTGTTGCATTTTTCAATGGGTTGCATTGGTATCTTTTAAAATCGACATCACTCCAGGTTGAGCATAGCACAACCTAGGAAACTACCAGAGGCTTTGACCCATAGTAAATGTCACCAAAAACCTACTTATACAAAACCAAATGCCATGCTAGTACAAATGGTCAAAGCCAGACATAACCACAGAACACACTGTGGCATTCCTGTGACCAGAGTTTCTCAAAGTGGGGCATGCAGGCCAACAGCATTCAGCTCACTTGAGCTGTTAAAAAAGCCCAACAGACATGGATCTGAAATCTCCCATTAGAACCCTAGAATCTGCCTCTCACCAAGCTCCCTGATGTGGGATTGAGAACCACTGTTCTAGATTCAGCATCTAGTCTTTAGCCCTTCGATGCATGCTGTGTTTTCTGCAGGAATGCGGCATGGAAGCATTGGGTGGGTGTGGGACCTGGGGCCACATAGGTGGTTCGCTTAATTTGCTGCTAGTCACTCAGGCCACCTAGCCTAGGGGCCAGCCACCTCAATCCACATCTTTCCAGGCCGAACAGCCTCGTTTTACTAGACACATGGTTATCTGTAGTAGTTGTCCAGGATGACCTAAACTCGACCACTCGGGGATGGTTGTTCTCAGCAGAAGGTGCCAACTCTTTGTCCCTTTTCAAAGTTCTCTTCCTACTGGCTCGTCTTTTTTTCCTTATTCCTTGAATGCTTGGGATGATATTTACTTGTACTTTTTTTTTTATGTGCAAAGGTTAAAGAGTGTTTTAAGAAGATTGAGGTTTCTGAGGGAAATGTTGGCTAATTTCAAATGGTCTTTGATTTCAAAAGTCAATGAACACATTACCTTGATCCTTTGTTTGAAGGGCTATGAATTGGGCCATCTATCTGGTTTGAAACTCAAGTGGAAGGGAATGAGACAAAAACAAAACAGGTCTAAGTGTTATCAAAAAATGCTTTTTATACCTTTGTCCAAACAGGAGATTTGAGAGCTGGGGTCAAAAAGCAATGGCGTGGGGGATTTTGTTATTTGTGATGGAGGAACTTCCCCTGCTTGTGTAGGAGGGTGAGCCATGCATCTGGCATTGTGTCCCTTGGAGGGTGAGAGCTGCTGCCCCAGGCAATTATGAAGCCACCACTTGGGACAGGGTCCCAAGAAAGATGTGTTCTCTTCTCCACCAGAAAGCACATCTGTTCACCCCTCAGATCACTGGGGGCCTGCCTAGCAGCTGTGACAGCCAGCACCTGCTGACTACCAGTTGCCAAGCTGCCAACTTCAAAGATGCTGTCTTAGTCATTTTGGGCCACCTTAACAAAATACTATCATAGACTGGGTGGTTTAAACAAGAAAAACTTACTTCTCACAGTTCTGGAGGCTGGAAGTCCCAGATACTAGTATGATGATGTTCCAGTGGGGTCCTTCTTGTTGGATTATAGACAGCCACCTTCTCACTGTGACCTCACATGGCAGAGAGTGCAGGCTCTGGCCTCTTTATTCCACGATAAGAGTACCAATCCCATCACGGGACTCCACCCTCATGACCTCATATAAACCTAATTACCTCCCAAAGGCCCCACCTCCGCATACCATCACATTGAGGGCTAGGATTTCAACTTATGGATTTTGAGGGAACACAAACATTGAGTCCATGACAGCTGCCTTTGTGACCTCCCTGAGCCTAGGAGGACGAGGGAGAACAGCAACAGCTAACTCCCTGGGGTCAAAGGCTAAGGAATTAGAAATATCCTCCTGAAAGAAACCATTGTTGCTGGAGACTTTTGCAGATTCCTAGAACTCGTGGGATACTCTCTTTATAAGTCCTGGTCTTGTACATTTACTCAGTGCTAGGCAGAGTCAAACCAAGTTCTTACTGTCCTTAGACAGCAATGTGCACTCTGAACCAGGCATCAGGAACAGTCAGAATGAGAGCTAGATGGGCCTTTTATCTCACTTTCTCCCTTCTGATGCTCTCTGGGGGTTGGTGGGGGGATGAGGAGGGGCAGAAGCAAAGAGGAGGAGTGGGGTAAGTACAAGTGGGGGATTTGAGTGAAAACGTGAGCCAGTAACCAGAACCACCTGGTTAGACCTAACGCAAATCATTTTGAGTATTACTGTATCTAGGATTGATTGTCTTATTGCCATAGAATGTGTCTGTTTGTCTCCTCTGATTTGGAGTTAGCATATTAAGGAGGCTCCGGATCATTCCTGCAAAGCGGTCACTAACACGAGGCAGTGTGCACAATAGCAGGAGGAAATTCAGAATTAGAACTGGTGAAACGATCTGCATTCATGTCCATATCTGTATCTATATCTCTTCCAGTGCCTTGTCAGTCTCCTCTGCTCTGGAAGAATTCTGATATGATATAGAAACTGCTAGATGCTGGCAAATAATCCCTGGGTTTCAGGCCATCTAGACAATAAACAACTCCATAATATTCAGTGCAGCAGCCTCTGTAGCGCCCATCTGTTTCAAAATAACCCTAATTCTGCTTACAATGCGGAATGCTTTGTTGACTGGAATTTGTCCTAGTTTTCTCCAGCAGATTTAATGTCATAGGCGTCTGGTTCCACCTGCTGGCAGATGTAAGTACCGGAATGAAACTCAAGGTGGATGTTTTCAGTTGCAAGAAAAATCTGAGCTGTAGGTCAGTGGTTCTCAAAATCTGATGTACCATGGAGTCACCTGGGAGTTCATTAAAACCACAGCAGCCTGGGCTCTTTGGCAAGCCCACCCAATCAGTAACTGTTTCTTAAACAGCCCTTCTGGTGATTCACACACCCCACCACCGTCAGAGGACTCTTCACCTGGAATGAGGGGTGCAGAGCCCAGCAAGTTTAGGGATGATTTCAAACCACCATGCCCAAGCAGGGGATGATGCGGTGAGAGAGCCACCTTGAGATGCCCACCCCCACAGTTTGTCCAGGTAACTCTTAGTGCCAAAGGCCAAAGCTTTATTCCCTTGGAAATCATTTTTAAAAAGAAAAAATTAAAAGGGGAGAAACGTGGTGAAAGCACTACTCATCTAAGTGCTCAAGGTTGACGCCAAAAGTGATGTCATGTTGACAGCATGTTGATATGTGATAAAAAGGGCATTTCACCTCTGTGGTATTCTTCACCAAAACCCAAAACCCCAATCTAACCATGAGGACAAATAAAGAAACCAGACAGAATGACATTCTGCAGAATATCTGGCCACTACCACTCAAGACTGTCAAAGTCATGGTGGTCAAGAAAAGGACTCAGAAAGAGCCACAGACCAAAAGAAACTGAGGAGACTTGATAACAAAATGTACTGTGGTCTCCAGGATCAGACCTCGAACAGAAAAAGGAAATTAGTAGAAAAACTGGTGAAATCCAAGTGTCTGGAATTTAGTTCAAAGGAATGCATCAATGTTGGTTTCTTAGTATCTTTACAACTTTTGTGTAAATCTAAAATTATTCCAAAATAAAAAGTTTATTTAAAAATTTTACAAGAAAAAAACAACTCCATCAAAAAGCAGGCGAAGGATATGAACAGACACTTCTCAAAAGAAGACATTTATGCAGCCAACAAGCATATGAAAAAAAAGCTCATCATCACTGGTCATTAGAGAAATGCAAATCAAAACCACAATGAGATACCATCTCATGCCAGTTAGAATGGCGATCATTAAAAAGTCAGGAAACAACAGATGCTGGAGAGGATGTGGAGAAATGGGAACACTTTTACACTTTGGTGGGAGTGTAAATTAGTTCAACCATTGTGGAAGACACTGTGTCTATTCTTCAAGGATCTAGAACCGGAAATACCATTTGACCCAGCAATCCCATTACTGAATATATATCCAAAGGATTATAAATCATTCTGCTATAAAGACACATGCACACATATGTTTATTGCAGCTATTCACAATAGCAAAGACTTGGGACCAACGCAAATGCCCATCTGTGATAGACTGAATTTAAAGAATGTGACACATATACACCATGGAATACTATGCAACCATAAAAAAGAATGAGTTCATGTCCTCTGCAGGGACATGGATGAATCTGGGAACCATCATTCTCAGTACACTAACACAGGAACAGAAAACCAAATACCACATGTTCTCACTCAAAGTGGGAGTCGAACAATGAGAACACATGGACGCAGGGAGGGGAACATCACACACTGGGGCCTGTCAGGGAGTAGGGGGCAAAGGGACGGATAGCATTATGAGAAATACCTAATGCGTGTGGGGCTTAAAACCTAGATGATGGGCTGATGGGTGCAGCAAACCACCATGGCACATGTATACCTATGTAACAAAACTGCACATTCTACACATGTATCCCAGAACTTAAAGTATAGTAAAAATTTAAACATTAGGGTGGGAGGGTGGCACTAAGGAGAGACCAAATGTGTCAGAGGCCATTGCCAAGGAGCATAATCTGCATTTTTAACAGGTTCTTCATTTCTGTGTGCACTTGAGATTAAGGACCACTGCAGCAAACTGGGCAACGGTTGCTGTTTGATGGAAAGTTCTGTGCATAGGGCCAGGGCTGCTAAAAACTGGGAAGGGGAGAATCCAGCTGCAGCCGTTCTCTTAAGATGAAAGTCTTAGCAGGTGGGAAGCAGCAGGACCAGGACCCAGCGTGTTTAGGAGGCAATATTTTATTCTATTTTGAGCTCAATGTATTATCGTTTAAGCACTCTTGCACTCACTACTCTTTTCTTTTTAAAATAATGAAATTAAAACTTACCCAAAGACAATTTCAAGATCAAGAAGCAAGAGGTTGGGTGTGAGACTCATACCGGGGCCCTGAGGAGGCCACTGGAAGTCTCTTCCCCTGTCCTTCCCCTCACTAGGCCCCACCTGAACATCATCAGGAAAACCAGGCCATAAAGAGACAGTGGCAAGTCTCCTGCACCCCAGGATAAAGGTCAGAACGGACAAAGGACCTAGATGCCTGGGAAGCATGGAGCAGGCTGCAGTTTGGACCTCAGGAATCCTTTGAGGCCTCAGGATCCCTGTAGTGGAGTTGAGCAAAGATTCCAGCCATGTGAGGTGGAAAGTAGCTGCCTGCCCTGTGCCAGGCTGGCCTTCTCTGTGGACTGGTGTGGAATCTGCATCGGAAACATCAGAAGAGGCTGGGGGCTGCAGCTGCCTCTCCAAGCAGACACACTGGCCCTGGAGCTTCTGAGAGGAATGTGGAATTTTAATATTCCAAAGGGTTTTCATACTTTTTCTATCATTTTACAGACTTTATATACATAGATATAGATATATTAAGAGATATAGGTCACAACTTCCCTCCCCCACTAACAAATGACTTCCTTACTCTACCTTCAGTTATCTTTTTCCTATTGTAAAATACATTCTCAAATCTGTGCCTCAAGACGGGGCACATGTGTGGTTTCTCCGTCATCCCAGCCAGGCACTGAGGACCCTGGTGTGTATTGGGCAGTGAGAACACAGAAGTGAGACACAGCCCCTGCCCTCAGGGAGGCTCACCTCCAGTTTTCCAAGAGTTTTCATATATTTGTCCAGGGACTATCCCTAGATGATTCTGAATTGAGCAAAAAAGTAGTGTAGACCCAAAGTACATGAACAGGGAAGGATACTCTTGGAGATAGTCAACTTCTTTTCAATCCCCCAAGTCAGCTGGTATGATTGAGTAAACTGAGGCACCTCCAGACTGCTCCAGAATAAAATAGAATTCTATTTTAAATTAAGGAAAATTTGAGACGACCTAAAGCATCATTAAATATATTCGGTTGGTGCAAAAGTAATTGCGGGTTTTGCCATTACTTTCAATGCAAAAACTGCAATTACTTTTGCACCAACTAAATACATAAAGGTCTTTGAAAATCGTTCCCACTCTCATTACAATCTTTCTTGATAAAGTGCTAAGGTGGTGGCAGAATTTTGAAAGAATTTAAGACAGGCTGATTTTAAGAAAATAGAAAAGTCCTTTTCCATGAAAATCTATGTTCACTTTTTTTAAGGCTCAGGTTATGGTGATTCCTAATGAGAGCGGGACACGCCGTTCCTCAGCTGCCTGTTCCTCCCTGGGGCTCCTCAGGAAAATGAGATCGAACGAGAATAGAGAATTACTCCTGTAAGAAGTTATACACTGTTCTCTATTTTAAAAAATACTTGAGAGTTCACTACCAAGGCTGACTTTTGCAGCTGGACCCATCTGTTGCCAAACTTTACTCCTTGTCAAAGGAGATCCCAATTCTAGATGCATTCAGTTATCCAAACTAAAGCCTTACTATTTGCAGTGAGCCTAATTTAAGGCAGAAGATGCATTGTTTCTGCTGTCTTTTAAAACAGACCCTGTCTCCAAGTCATAATTAAAGCAATAATATATTCTTGAGGTTTACACATGCTGGTGTCGGGGCTGAGGAAGACACTAGAGCACCTCATGTCTGAAGGAGGATCGAAGGGGATTTGAGTTCTTGACTCAAACACTGACCAGCTATTTAGCTTTGCCAAGTTACTTAAAATCTTTAAGCCTCAATTCCTCACCTATAAAAATAGACAGGGACATTCTACTTGTAGGGATAAGTAGGATGAAAATCATATAGAACAATAGGGATGAATCTCATAAGCATAATGTAAAATGAAGCCATTCACAAAACGTACATACTGTGTAGATCCACTTATGGACAAAAATAGGGGGAAAAAATCTATAGTTAGAAGTCAGGATAGTGGGTACTGTTGGGTATCAGGGTATAGGAACCGAAAGGGGGCATGTGGTGGCTTATGAGTACAGGAAATATTCTGGTATTTTTAGAAATATACTTGTATTTTGATCTGGCTATTGGCCTCACACATCCAGTTTGTGAAAATGAATCAAGTTATACACTTCAAGGTGTTGGGGGAGGGGGCAGTAAATAGAGTGAGCATGTAGAAATTGTCCCACAAATATTCTTGTCTCCCTTTGACTTTTCTTGCTGTTTTTTTTTTTTTCTGATGGGGGTGGCGGTGGTGAGGGAGTTCTATAAGTCAGACCATATCTTGTCTACATTACAGGAAACACTGACCTGATATACTGGACCTGATGCTATAGGTTACTTAAATTGCTAACTGGGTTGTAGCTTCCAAAATTAACTAACTGGATGGGAGAGAGAAGTTCAACAAGTAAAGTGGTAAACTAGGGTCTGAATTGATCTCCATTTCACAATGCGGAGTGCTAATCATGGCAAATCGCAGAGACCTCCATTTCAAAGTTTCTTGTTTTGGGATTCCAGATATTATTTCAGAATTAGGGAATCTCTGCTGTTGCAGGCTTGATTGAAGAGATAGAAATGTGAATGTTTTCTCTCTGAAGTCACATCTAAATATTACCTTTCTTGTAAACCATAATGAAATTTCCATTTGTATGAAAGTTATACCACTTTAATTTCATCCTATGTATAAAGAGAGGGAATATTATAATTAGTGACTCAAAGAGTAAAGTGTGGTTACTGCCTTTAAGCATCTACCCTTTTCAAAGAATGTCTTGTTGAGTGGTTAGACCTGGGGTTCCTTCCAGGCCTTTTTGGTCTTTGACAGTAAATGATTTAACAACCATCCCTTCAGGAGGCATTTTGGAAGCTTTGCAGTTCATGGAATGCTAATAAAGTAACATTCTTGAAAGAGAGAACATGGGTCCCATGCTGCTGCTCTCATCTGACAATAGAAATCCCAGAGAACACTGGTGATTTATTTAGAGGTTTCCTGGTTTAGAAAAAAAAAAAAAGTGATTGCCTCTTTAGCTCTCTAATTTAAGGGAGAGATATTATGCTATCCCGTGACTTCACTTTTGTATCACTTCACAGTATGGTATAGTGTGTTCATCAGATCATGGACAAAATCTATGAATACCAGAAAATTAAACATCTCTATTTACACAGGTGGGTAGGGAAAATGGCCATCAACTCATGGTGCTCATTTTAGTAATTCTTATCTGAATAAAATTGCTTCTCTTAGATGTAAAATAGAGAGGCTACTGCATTTTACATAAGATTAGAGGACTGAACATTTTTTCATCAAGAACCACAAATCAATAAATTTTATGATCTTACTCCCAGTGCTATAATTGAGGTAAATCATCTTAAACAAGCTGTGTTCCTCAGGTTCTTTGAAGCATGCTCACTGTTTCTTTGAGTAAAATTGAGGGCTGACCTCCATTTACAAGAACATGGGGGCAAGGCTCATAAATACTCATATTCTGTACCAAGTTCTTCAGAGCAGGGCCGTTTCACTCAGACCCGTAAATGTCCAATGCATGATTTAACTAAGCAGAAAAAAGAAGATCTTAGCTGGGCACTCCAGCTCTGTCAGTCACCCAAAGGCTCTTTCATATGACAAAAGCCTGCTACTTAATGAAGGACATTAGTTACCTTTTTTAATCTATTTCTTAGAAGACAGATATTTAGTTACTAGCAACTCAACACTTTGTACAAAGCACTGCCAAAGGGTTTGCAAACAGAATTGAGCTCTGTATTTTAAGAAGTCACTGTTTTTGAAATTTTGTATATCTCTCACAGAGTTCATTAATGATAGAAACAAGTAGATATTTAGCACGTGCTTTTTTTTTTTTTTTTTTTTTTGAGACGGGGTCTTACTATGTTGCCCAGGCTGGAGTGCAGTGGCTGTTCACAGGCATGATTCCACTACTGATCAGCACAGGAGTTTTGACATGTTCCGTTTCCGACCTGGGCCGGTTCACCCCTCCTTAGGCAACCTGGTGGTCTCCTGCTCCCGGGAAGTCACTATATTGATGCTCAACTTAGTGCAGATACCCGATCGGCATAGGCACTACAGCCCAAAACTCCTAGGCTCAAGAGATCCTCCCCGCTCAGCCTCCTGAGTAGCTGAGACTACAGGCACGTGCCACCATGCCTGGCTAACACGTGATTCTTAATGATATTCGAGAGAACAATCATACCATCCAGTGCTCAGCAGGCATTTATTGTCATGTGGCACTCAGCTAATCATTTTATATGCATTATCTCTTCTAATCCTTCAACAATCCAACAAAGGAGCTACTCTTAATATTCCCATTTTATAGATAAGGAAACTAAGACCAAGAGCAGGAGGGTAACCTACTTGCTCAAGGATGTGTAGCTAAAAAGTGGAGGAGTTGGGATTTAATCACAGGTTGTCAAATTTAAGAGTCATGAAAAGGACCCTGGAAGGAAGTCTCCTTTTTCAGTAGCCTCCTCTCACATATGCGTCAACTGGAGACTGCTGAAATGAAGCCTCTTGTGTAGGGTGTCTCCACGAGCCCCAGGCAGAGGTGGGAAGCCATCTCTTAATACCCTACTAACACTTTTTCCTTTATACTCGTGGGGACACCTCCTTCTACCACCCCAATGAAGCTTGTCCAGATTCTTTCCTCTGTGCTTAACAAATGTTAAGTACATACCAGAATCACAAAGATAAGACCCTTTGAGAAAGCCTGCAGAGGATGCTGGAGATTAAGAAGAGAGGTAATAGATCATATGACACAAGGGGAGAGTATAGAAACAGACAAATAAATGCAAAGGTGGGGGAGTGGAAGACAGAGCATACCTGAGACTGAGTGGACAGCCAGGAAGTCCTGTCCCAATTGTGGCTTCAACCCAAAGCACACACACGGTAGTCTGTGTGGGTTAGCGGCTGACATCAAGTTTGTGACTCTCTTCTAAATAAATTTTAATGCTTAAAAACATTCCCCCCAAATCAACTCATATTCAGAACAGTGTAGTTTTCAGAGCTGGAAACAAACCAATTCAGCCATTCTTCAGAGAGTAAGATGGCTTTTATATCAAATACACTGAGTCTGAAGGAATTAAAATACCCTTAAGAGCAGGCATGGAGGCTGGACATGATGGTAGCTCATGCCTGTAATCCCACAACTTTGGGAGGCCAAGACGGTCAGATCACGAGGTCAGGAGTTCAACACCACCCTGACCAACATGGTGAAACCCCATCTCTACTAAAAATACAAAAATTAGCCAGGCATGGTGGCATGCACCCGTAATCCCAGCTACTCAGGAGGCTGAGGCAGGAGAACTACTTGAACCTAGGAGGCAGAGGTTGCAGTTAGCAGAGATCACGCCACTGTCCTCCAGCCTGGGCAACAGAGTGAGACTCAGTCTCAAAAAAAAAAAAAAAAAAAAAGCAGGCATGATTACAAATTAGGCATTATTGTGGGTTTAGTTGTTATATTGTTATAACCAAGACCTTCTTGGTTCTCCTAGAAAGCCGAACCATGCTAGTAGCCAGTGGAATTTAAGGAAACCCACATTGGAAAACTTTTGAGTCACATCTTTGATATCAGCAGAGTCCCACAGAATCAAGGACTTAGACTGGACCTTCTTATTTTTCTATTTTCAAATAGCAATGAGCTTCCTACATTTCCATATCCATGAAGGAAAAGGACACTGGGTTTGGTCGGGAAGGTGGGAGATGGTGAGATGTGCAACCCTGAACACATTCGGTGTGAGAACTGATGGCCATGTGGGGAAGTGGGAAGAAACTCAGAAGGTTTGCTTTTCTTCATACTAGCTTAGTGACCTCAGATGTGTCCCTAACACTCTCTGAGCCTCTGTTTCCTCATCTGTAAGACTGAGATGATTCTGTTGGGAAGGGATCATCTAAGTGGAAAAGGGCACCTTGAAAGGTCTTGATAAAGAAGAGTGTGATGATTGTTCTTCTGACATCAGTTTTCTACTTTAGCATGTGGCATTTCTTCGGTTGGCTCAGCCCTGGTTCTCCTCGAATGCCCTGCAAATGGGTCCAAGGCCATGTGTGCTGGCTGCTCATTTGAGAGCTGGACCTTGGGCACCTTCCCAGTCTGCCTCTCCTAATTCCTCCATGCAGTTGCCTTCATGGAAATTATTAATCCTCAGGTTTTTTTCTTTTGAAGAAACGCTAAAGAAAACACCAGAGGACACTGTGTTTCCCTCTGGGAGTCTGAGCAGTCTTTCAGCCTCTGTGGGTTTCTGCCCTGTGGCCCTGAGTCAGGGTGCCACGTCGAGCTTGCTTCTGACTCTGCCCTTAGCTAGTTCTAAGAGAGTTCCCGGTCCATCTGGAATGAGGTGTCAGGTTCTGGCCTGCACTCACAAGTGCAATTAAGACCAGTCTTTTAAAAAACAACTGTTAAAGGCAAAGTAGGATTTGGATCTCATCGTATAAAACAGTTTTAAGCAATCAACTAATGGTGATTTGATTTGTCATTTCAAAGCATTTATCATTTTGAACAAAGAGAAGTTCCTTTACAAATACATATGGCTAAAATGGTATCCAGGTTTTTAACTTTTAATCTTACAGTATTCATAAAATCTTTATGGTAAAAGTTTTATAAGCCTATAATATGCTTGAGTGTCATCTTTAATGAAAGTTAACAAATTGGCCTATTTTTCATTGTATCAAAATGCCTTGAAGCAGGGATTTATCCAGCAGAAGTGAATGTGGGGGCTAGGCCTGCCCTGTTTATTTTGGGGTGTTCTAGTCAGAAAGGGTACAAGGGGTTGGGGAGGTATCATTCTCCCATGCTTCCAACAGGAAAGGAGAATCAGTTATGGGAAACCATTGGCGTCTTCATCAGTAGAGAAGCAAAAATATAAAAAAAGGGTTGGCTTTGACTACTTTTTTGAATTTCTCTTTGACAACATAAACTTCAGGTGTAGATTGAAAAGATGGACTCTGTTTCCCATTGTTTTCTGTAACATCTTTTCACTATAGTTTTAACATTGTCATTTCAGCATATGCATAAGTAGACACATCTCTGAAAAGGTGCCACTCTTGGGCAGTGAGCAAGAGGGATTGACTGTTCACTTGCTTTCCTTCTTGGCTTAACTGTGCTTTGCCCACCCTCCCTTCTGAGCCAGGCCAGCACTGCCTGAACATTTGGCCCTGAGTGGGTCACGTCAGAACATCACTGGGCAGTGTTGGAAGTCATAGCTGGTGCTGTTGAGTCAAGTCCATAACATTTATTGAACAGCTACTGTGTGTTCAGAACTGTCCCAGACACTGGGGAGAGGGAGATGTGTCGGAGAAATCCCCTGCTATTTTACAGCTTATGATCCTGATAGGAGAGAGAGGAGTGGTGCACAGATGTGTACACATCTGGCAGGATATGGTGATGGTTGAATGAACACAACCAAATGGAAGGTGCTGAAAGCTGAAGAGTTTGAATTGGGAGAGTTCTTCCATTGGTTCCATCGGGGGTGGCCTAGCATTACAAGAATGAGTAAGGCTTTTGGTTGATGCAGGTGATGGGAGAGAGCCTTTCAAGGCAAATTAACAGTGTTAGCAGAGCAATATTCGTGAAAAGGTACAGCCTTTTTGGTTCCCATGTTTAGAAGTGAACCTCTACTTACCCGTTTCTATCAATGATGCATCTTCCTGGTTACCTCATGGGGAATATTGAAGCTCTTTCATTAGCTTTAGGTTGCTGGTTCCTTGAGATCAAAGACTATATATTTTTCTCCCTTTATTACTACTCATGATGCCTGGGATAATGTTTTCTTATGTAGTGATTGAGATTCTTGTGTCATTACAAAGTGTATTTGCCTGGGATAATGTTTTCTTATGTAGTGATTGAAATTCTTATATCATTACAAAGTGTATTTTTGATAAGTTTGCATCCCCAAGAAACCCTTTTCAGTAACTATTTCTGCAGTCCTTCCTATGATCTTGAAATATGATGCCTGCATTTTTGTTTGCCTGCCCAGGTATTGGTCAGTATGGTAACTCTGCTCTGGCTCCGTGGCCCAGCGTGCCCTGTGGGTGCTCATGCCTTTCAATCACGTATGATTCTGATTGGCCACTTTGGTGCAGGAGGCAGCACATTAAAGGAAAGAAAAGGAGCCACCCAAAGGCTGATCAGGAGAAGCCAACCAGCCTCGTTGGTGGGGAAATTAGTAGAGGTGGCAATAAGTTATATGTGGTCATAAAAAAAAACAAGACAGTTAAGCCCTTGAGACACTGTGTAAGCCTGAATGATGCAAATTACGGGTCATGGTAGAAGGAAAAATACAAGTGGGAGGATTATCAAAAAGCCTCAAAATGAGTCAAATCAGGTTCATGGTTGAACCACTCTAAAAATATTTACTTGACGTTGAAATTTAGTACTGACAACTGAAGTTGAAATATGTTTGTTATAATTCTGTTTTGTGTTAAAATAAAGATGACACCCAAGCTATCATTTTGTTCCCTTGGAATCCTAGAGTACACATGCCTTGTTAATGTCAGAATGATTGGTTTTTCCTTTGAATTTCTCACTACAGGAAATACCAGAAATAGCCCACCACCCTACGGGTTTCGTCTCTCAGCAGAAGACGAAATGAGGAGACAGCGGCTTCACAGATTCGATGGCCAGTGAGGTGGCATCTTGGGAAGACATGATCTTTTCATGTAATTATTGTCCATTTGGTTCATTCCCCAAGCCCCTAATTCATTTTAAACAAAAGCAGAGTGTACTGTTACTGCCCTGGATCACTCACGTCTGCCTGGGACGGTTCTTCTATGGCCCCTCTGATTCAACTCACATCTTGGTGGGCGTGGGCTCACAAAGGTCACTTCCTCCACAAAGGGACCAGTTTCCACACTCCCCTCTCTCAACTCTGACTCAGCAATGCCTCTGCCTCACTCTGCTTTTGAAAACTGTGACCTTTACCAGGAGGTTTTTCACCAGGCGGGAAGATGAGTCCCTCATCCTGCCTGGAGTGCCCCGTGTTTGACTTGGCAGTGGGTGCGGAGCCATCTCCCCATCCTCCTAGCGTGTCGCCACTGCGGCTGTCCAGGAACAGGATGTGGCTGCCTTGGCCACATGTCATCCTACTCTCCCCTACTCTGGCGCCTCAGCTCCTCGGCTCCTCCGGCCCCTGCATCTGACTGCTGTTTGCAGGGCCTTTGCTTTGCTCTGGTATTGCTCTGCCTTTATAGAAAGTCTTATGGAAGAAGTATAAGAAAGACCTAAGGTGGGAAGACCCCTACACACACCATTAGTATCACATGACACCAGCAGTGTAGGTTCCCAGCCACCCCCGAGAGGCAGCTTGTGTGCCCAGGAGACAGGACTTGTCATATATGAATCAGAAAAGTAGCAGCAGATGCCACATACAGAGTAGAGTGAAGGCATTCGGTGGACCAGTCACTAGAGATCCATCTTGCAGAAAGTATGTTTTTCCTCATCAAAGTGCCTCTTAATCGGCCACTGTACCAGCCACTTGTCCTAGCCAAATGTCCAAAACACACCCTTGGGCCCCACAACGTTACAATCCACAGATTGTCTGTCTGAGCCATTCGAGGTTTTTCCTGGTGCTTGTGTTCCATGAATAAAAGGACAAAGTCAAAAGATCACTGATGTCTTACTGTCACAGAGGTATTTTAAGAGAGAAGCAGGGGCTGGGCACGGAGGCTCATGCCGGTAATCTCAGCAGTTTGGGAGGCAGAGGCAGGCGGATTACCTGAGGTCAGGGATCGAGACCAGCCTGGCCAACATGGTGAAACCCCATCTCTACTAAAAATTCAAAAATTAGCCGGACATGGTTGCACATGCCTGTAATCTCAGCTACTCAGGAGGTAGAGGCAGGAGAATTGCTTGAGCCCAGGAAACGCAATGAGCTGAGATTGCGCCACGGCACTCCAGCCTGACTGCCAGAGCAAGACCCTGTCTCAAAAGAGAGAGAGAGAGAAAGAAGTGGGAAAAGATCTTCCTTTTTTAATCTACAGTTTATATAGTTTTCTGATTACGCACATAACAGATATGCCTTCCATATGCATAAAGCAAACATCTGAAAAGAAATATACCCAAATGTTAGCAGGGGCTATCTTTGGGAGGGGAATACATGAGATTTTGCTTTCTTCTTTTTTATAATTTTATATTCCTGTCTTTGAAAAATGTGTATGCGTGTGTGTGTTACTTTTACAATCAGGAAGATGTATTTATATAATAAGAAATATGTAGTCAGAAAAACAGACTTCAAAATAAATACTATGTGTCCATTGAGAAAATTCACAATATAAACAGAAATACAAATAAATAGACACACAATTTTAAAGTCACCTGTATCCCTACCCTTAGAGGTACCTAGGATTAACATTTTGGCAGTATTGTCTTCTCAATTTTTCTCTTTATATATTCAGCAAATTTGGGGCATACTGACTACGCAGTTTTGTATCCAGATCCAATCTGAATTTCCCCGGAAGAGGCCTTGACACTTGTGTATAAATGAGCTAAGAAAACTACTGGAGCCTTAGGAGCTCTTTGGTCTCCTGGCTGGCCCAGTAATACCTGAGCCCCTTTAGTTAATTTATAACTGATGTAAAACTACATCTTGTTTATAATATAAATTGTACCTGTGAGTCTGGAAGCTTTAAATGTGTTTAAATTAAAATATTCAAGTGAAATGTTATTCCTCTCTCCCAAATTCTATAAGTTTGACTCCTGTTACCTTAATTAGAAGTAACTTCTTTCTTGCATGCCACTTTTATAGCATATGGTAATTCTGCTATGACACTTACATCTTACCCTGATTATTATCTGTGCACAGATACACAAAGGTGTGCCTTCTACATGGGAACATGGCTTGTGAATGACTCTGTAATGAGGTCTGAGTCTTAGTTACCTTTCCACCCTCTCCCCATCTCCCCTTTCCAACCCCAAAGGCTCACAGTTGGCACTCATTAAATGTCAGTGTTTCACCAAAGTATTTTTTCAAATAGTTGTATCAAGAGTCCAATCACTGTATATGGAAGTATTTTATTTTTTTATATCACGTGAGTCTGCTAGTAGTACTTCCTTGCCCTATTTGACTTGTGAGATACAAAGACACAGAATTTGATTTTGGGTGGTAAACTTGTGATATGCTCGTCTTCTTTATTATGGAGTGGAACGTTTTAGTGATGTGAGAAAGGTCATTTTAGTCATAAATGTAAAGCAGTTATTTTAGCACAACAATGAAGACGTTCTGGAAATTGTTATAATTATTTTCAGTTAGTAGACCTGCCTGTAACAAGTCCTTATTGTTTGGAATGTCCATTTTATGTTTTTTTCCTCTGCAATAAGGAATCCCTAAAGTTATGCCAACAAACGGGAATTGGATTGAGAAAGACAAAAGCAAGTGAGCAGGTGTATTAGACTAATGATCTCTAATAGAGAATAAGCACTTAGAGCTGATTTTTTAATTCGGTTCATTTAATAGTAGTTCCCTGATTGTCTGTTAAGCCCTTGGTTCCCACAGTTGGGTGTGGTCAGTCAACCTAAGAGACTTCTTTATGCGGAATCTTTACTTGGTTCTGAAGAGGACGGAGTAGTTAAAATTGCTTCCTCTTAATGACTCTGAATGTATTGCCTGTGATTCCAAAGTTGTACATAATTGTTCAAACCTCCTCCATCCTTTTAAATTGCCTGCTGCAGTAAATAACTAGTTTGAGGAAAACTAGAGCCAGTCTACATATTTGGCACATGTTCTGCTGCCTGGGGAGTAAGTTAAAGGGATGAGAAAGACCACCTCCCCCTACCCGGAAAATTGGACTGCAAGGCAGGGCAGGGATGCGGTGGCTGGCAACCTGGCCTCCCTGTTCCCAGTCTTAGTTTTTCTTGAGAGATTTAGTATTCAGTAAAGAATAGTATTCAATTAGTCATTTAAAAAAACCCTATTATTTCTTCCTTTCCCTTTCCATGAATCATTGCAGTCATTCCCTAAGTTTCGTCTCCTTCTCTTTGTTTTTTCATGGCTGCTAGTATTTCATTTTCAAATCACAACTCTCAGAGAGTCTCAATATCTCACTTATATGCTCTGTTCGACACTTATAATACCTCCTCACTCAGTTCTACATAACTCTGCCAGCTTTGTCTTCCAAAACTCACTTTCATGGTGCCACTCATCATCACAAATACCTTTTATTGGCTTTCTGCTGCCAAAAGATAAAGGTCAAAGTCATTAGCCTCAAAAGTGGACTCTAACCAGCCTTTGGACCTCAGCCCCATTTATCCATCACAGAGGCTGGTAACTAGTCTCACTGCTAAGGCTGTGAGTGTTCCTGATCTTGTGATATTCTGTGCTGTACTTTTACATGGAACAGCCCTTTCCTCGCTCTTGTCCCATATCCAGATCCTTGTCATCCAGCCTAACCTCAATCCTGTAGCAGACACAACCACATCTACACAGTTTCCACGTACCACTTGGAATTGCTGGTTATGTTGCAATGAGAGAATGTTTTTGTCTTTAGATTGTAAGCTTTATGAGAGCAGGGACCATAACTGTTTCTCTCTCTCTCCTCACAGTGCCTTGAGCAGTGCTTTGTCTGGAATGTCAGAACCAATAAATACTTGTGGATTGAAACAAAAAGAGCAGCTTGTTTATACTGTCATCAGTGGCGCACATAAACACAAATGCCTGCTGCTTACTGATATCACTGTAGGTCTTTTTTTCCCTTGAATCATGTAAAGGAAAGCATTTGCTAATAGAGATAGAGATTTTGGGGCCTTTGTCTATCTGAAGACATGTCCCACTGCATCGAATGCCGTGACCTCGTACACAAAGCTCAAGATTCCCACACAACCAAGAAGTGTCACCAAGGAGTCCTTGTGAATAGTACTGAATCTGGATATGTTCTTTTTACAGGTCTGCATTGGATGTGTCTGTGCTAACATTTTTTTTCTTCTGTGGTATTTAGGGGTAGAGAGAGAATGATCTTGACATCTTGATCAGATGATAGAGATGAATTGGCAGATTTGGATCTGTAATTTATACTGTAGAAAAACTAAAATGTTGCTAATAGAAATCATTAAATTTGGTTATAATTCATATCGCTGCTTGGGAAGAGAGTAGTGTCATAAAATCAGTAGTATGTGCCTTAAAGAGACTTTTGGAATCTGGGACACACACATGCAAAACCCTAGGAACAGCACTTCTGCCATGTGGCTCTCTGCATGCGAAACTGGGTCTCTTCTCTAAGTATTTTGAAAAACACTGTTCAGCCACCTCCAGTGACAGTTTCTGCCAGGAAGTTGTGAAGTTACTGTTTCTTTCTCTCACTCTTTTTACTCCTTAGATAACTTGTGTAGTGCCTGGATGGAAAGTCTAAAAGCAAAAATCGAACAAAAGTGTGTAACTTAATAGATTCGTGATATTTATTTGAGATTCTTGCAAGTTATTGTCTGCCTGTGCACTTGAGATACTGTCTCTTTGTAAGATCCTCTCCCTCAACAAGCTAAATCTATCTTGCATATCCCTAGTAGCAGATAATTATTAATGCAATTGAACAAGGTCTTCAGAGTCTCATTATAGAAAAGCACCAAGGCCAACCTCTCTGCTCTTCGGGGTATGCACTCAGGGCCCACAGCACCTGGGAGCGTCTACAAATTCAGACTCCTGCTCCCCAAACCAAATGATCAGAATCTACATTTTGACAGGTCCTCAGTGGTTTATAGGCGCCAAATTACTTCTCCAGTTTCAGTGCACACAAGTGCATTTCACACCATTTATTGTATGTAAAGCAGATTGACTGCTTGCGGACCAGAAGAACATTTTAGCCCTCATTATACCATTTTTCCTACTTCTACCAAACAGATAAAAATGATTATAGGTTGAGAATTTCATCTTTGGCTGATAAAATTATAACCACTAAGTATATAATCACTGAGGATGCAAGATACCTCCTAGAAATAATGTATGAAGGAATGGCCTTGCTGGCGAATGGGAGAATAAAAATGACTAAGTTGGCTGGTGCTGCAGTGACTGAGCCGTCAAGTAAAGGCCTTCAGATCCTCCCTTCTCCAGCTCAGAGCAGTTGCCTTAAATGACTGACCTTGGGTTTCTAGGATCTCCAGAGGTGATATGGTTTGGCTGTGTCCCCACTCAGATCTCATCTTGAATTCCCACGTGTCATGGAAGGGACCCAGTGGGAGGTAATGGAATCAAGGGGCAGGTCTTTCCCATGCTGTCTTGTGATAGTGAGTAAGTCTCATGAGATCTGGTGGTTTTGAAAAGGGGAGTTTCCCAGCACAAGCTTTCTTCTCTTGTCAGCCACCATGTGAGACGGCCTTTCACCTTCCACTGTGATTATGAGGCCTCCCCAGGCACATGGAATTGTAAGTCCAATAAACCTCTTTCTTTTGTAAATTGCCCAGTTTCAGGTATGTCTTCATCAGCAGCATGAAAATGGACTGATACAAGAGGCATGGCTGGTTTTCAGTTGACCCTAGATATAGACTTCTGAGCTCCCCAAAAATAGCTCTGTCCTCATTGGTTCCTCACCCACTCCCTCCAGAACAGCTTGAGACAGTCTCCAAGCTGAGCTGGATGGGCTACCTTAGAACCTGTAAAATAAGGGGTTTGCAGTGACAGCAGTAATCCAGGACACTTCTATGCGAGACCCTCTACTTTCTAACCAATTCACAAATGGGGAAAGCCCCTGGGAGGTAATGCTGTAAAGGATAAAAGCATTATCTTTAGCAACAGATGGATAAGGGTTTGGGTTCTACTACACGGTGACTGTATCACCTTAAAGAAATTACTTATCCTCTCTGAAGCTCAGTTTCCTTGTCTGCAAAACAGGACAGCTGCAGGGTTGAGAGGAAGCATATATAGCAGAGCCATTATTGCTCCTGTCACATAGTAGATGGTCAGAGAATGTTAGTTTAGTGTACTTATTTCTCTATCATCAGGTAAAAGGTTGACCCAAATACCAATGAAGTTCCTTCCTACTAAAAAGTAAGTCCAAGGCTGGCTACAGTGGCTCATGCCTGTAATCCCAATGCTTTGGAAGGCTGAGGCAGGAAGATGAAGCCAAGAATTTAAGACTAGCCTGAGCAACAGAGCAGGACCCTGCTTCTACAAAAATTAAAAATCAACCAGGCATGGTAGCACATGCTTGTAGCCCAGCTGGGGAGGCTGAGGCAGGAGGATCACTCAAGCCCGTGAGCCATGATTGTGCCACTGCACTCCAGCCTGGGCAACAGAGCAAGACCCTGTCTCTTAAAAAAAAAAAAAAAAGCCACAAAACAGTTATTGAATAGCTGCACTCCACCTATCCCCATGTTTGGCAAATGATATAGGGGCCGTAAAGAGATGTGTAACCAATACCTAACTCCTGACTTCATCACTGTGGTTAAAAGTAACTATATCTTTGGTTTCACAAATCTCTTTGTAGTTGACTTTCACACCTTGAATCCTCCAAACAGTGCTGTGAAACAGGTGGTCTTATTCTTATTCAGCTAATGAGACCACTGAGGCCAAGAGGGTCTGAGCCCCATGCCCACTGGCCACTGCCCAAGCAGCTCCTTGGGGGTTGATACAGACCTTCTACCTGAGGTCTGCTTTCATTCCTCTTCTGCACTCCATCACTGTGCATAGAACAGTGTTTCCAGGAGCCTCCGAATCCCATCCTTTCCAGCCTACACTCTTCCCTTCTGCAGTTCACACTTCCACAAGAGTGAGCCACATTAGAGTGTAGTTTAAAAAAAAAATGTAAACCTCCATTAGCTTGAAAGAAAATAAATGCACCAGATAAAACACAGTTGTTTTTGGAAGTTATCACAGAGTTTTATATATAATGAACCATATTATAAATCATAATCGAACAAAGATTTAAGTGCCAATGGCAGATCAGGTATCTTGCAAAAGTTACAAGCTGAAAGTCTTTAACTTTACAACCAGAGGTTAGAGAAAGGGATGCAATTTATTAGACACATTTCACATTTTTCCAATGAACCATTAAATATTGAAGCACCATAAAATTCAAGCATTTCACATGGATGTGGCAGCCAGCGTTGGTGGTTTAAAATGCATTATGCAGAGTTTCTAGCAGACAATAACAGGGACAGTT
Organism: Plecturocebus donacophilus; assembly: GCA_004027715.1. Classification (NCBI taxonomy): domain Eukaryota; kingdom Metazoa; phylum Chordata; class Mammalia; order Primates; family Pitheciidae; genus Plecturocebus; species Plecturocebus donacophilus. The sequence continues at coordinate 136,126 of PVKP010001015.1, forward strand.
GCAGGGTACTGATTTTTAATGTCAATTGTTTGTTCCCTGCAGAACTTACTGATAATGTCCCGGCAGGAAATTGTGATATTTTTTGTGCTACAGTAACTTTGAGGATTGAAATTAAACAGCACTCCCAATGACATTAAGAATTGGCCACATATAAATAATTCTAATCAGCAATTTATATACCCTGTTAGAATGATAATTCTACTGTGTAAAAAACCCAAGAAATATTTCTCGTATTAAATAGTTTATTTTAGATACAAAATGTGACCATAGTAAGTGTATAATGACAGATATGTGCTAGATAGGTAATCTAACTTAATTTTCAATGCAAGAGTAGCTGTTATGTCCCACCTTATTAATGAGGGAAATGAAGCTAAGAGAATTGGCAGAACTTAACCAGGATAACAGCTGAAAAATGACTAAGCCAGATTTCAAACCTGGGTTCAACCAACTCTCAAGTCCTCCTCTTTCCACTATTCTTGCAGCCATACCAAGTAAAAGTAACAATTATTCCAGTGAGCTGATGATAGAAACACAGATCTAATATGATTTCCTGGAACACACTGAATGATTTGCTTTACTATAATATACACGAGGTTCAAAATATGATGATAAAGCCCAATTGCAGTGCACCATTCCATTTACTATTTTTCGGAGCACCAATAACATGTATACAAATGTGTAGCAAAGATTTTATGCTAGAAAGCTCTTAAATCCTGAGGGAATACAGATTACAGCATAAGGTGAGTTATGTCACATTTCACTGAAGGGTCTTCTCAGTCAAATCTCTCAAATCTCATTTCTAAAATTTCCATTTGTAGAAAAATATAAATATATTTTTGGAGGGGTGTGATAAGCTCATTAAAAGCTTATCAATTGGCTCTCTGGCAATAATTGTCTCAAGAGATTGTGGATATGCAGATATATTGAACATGAAAATATTTTGAAGTAAGAAATGGTTTGTACTTGTAACCATCTTGCTGATGAAGACCTTATATGCAGAGCTGAACCCTTAATGCCTAATAATGTTTATGGAATTGTCATTGAAAAAAATAATTGGCAGTAATGTGTTCAACTCTGTGCCAAGCATTGGGCATATGAAAATGAGTCAAGCATGGTTCCTGCCCTCAAGGGGCTTGCATTTTGGCAATGGAATGAAGGAAGTGTACTGAGACGTTAGAGAAGCAATGGGGAATGGAGAAAAAGAGGACAGTCCCATGGACTGCACAAGAGCAGCAGAAGGGAGTCCAAGTTTCCCGCAGGGAATTTACCTTCCCCGCAGGGTAAACTGACCCCAGGGAGGACATCACAGTTTCCCGCAGGGTAAACTGACCCCAGGGAGGACATCACTGGTGGAGCAGGAGCACAGTCAAAGAGATGCTGGGAGTGTCTGCAGAGCTGCACACAGTTACCTGTGACAGGAAATACTCCTAGAGGTAACCCTCGGACAGTCTCCACTGGACCTTTCACCCCATAGAAAGTCATTTGGACTTCATGGGCAGTGGTGTCATAGTAGGATTCTAATCCAAAGGATGACAAAATCAAGTTTGGATGGATCTTAGATGGCAACTGGGATTTGAAACTAAGGCACCAGCTGGGAGATGCCTACTGCAAGGGTGGATGTGGAAGACAAAGGCTATGTGAGACAGAGGCACAGGGATAACAAGGAGATAGCCATCGAAAGCAGCGATGACTCAACTTTCAATCTGGGGAGTGTGACAGCAGAAGGAAAAGGCCGCTCATAGCATGGAAACCTGCCTGGATGAATGGGCTCCACTCACTGACAATCAGAACCCACAAGGAAGCATCCCAGATCTCCAGCACGGGCACAGAATAGTTCCCATGAGGGCAGTCTAGGCACATTCCAGTCTACAAGGTTGGTGGGGAGAGGGGCAGAGGAGGGTTTGATAAGGATCATCGCCAATAATGGGTTAGGAGAACAGCTTAAAAGCTCTGTTCATCACCTCCACAGAGAAAGGATAATTGAAGGCACATTGATCTATAACCAGGTGAAGAAAATAATGGTTTAAGATAACAGGATCTTCTATTCCAAGAAGTTATTTTTTTTTATTTTTCTGCCCTTTTGATCCTTTAAAATACTTTTGCAAAATTAGAGGGCAGCGTTAATACTGCCTTTAGAGGTAGCCTTTGTAATACTAACATTTTGGATAGTGTGATGCCTTCCCAGGCTCACTGTGGAGTAAACTGTCTACATAATTTAGCCTGTGTTGGTGTGTTTTTTTTTTTATTTATAAACTTAAGAAGATAATATTCTAATAGCAAAGTTAAAGTGTATAACATAATTAAGCAAGCAAGCTTATGTTTCTGATGTTCCACTTGTTACCCTTACCTCTTCTCAGAAAATGTTCTCGGGCTAAGTTCATGATGAACAAATTGAACTTTTAGGAGGGTTGACTTCTGGTAATAGATAAAGCTTTTTTGGAAGGAGAAAAGTAATTACAAATAAGGTTGAAATTGGCTTAAATTTTAGGTGCTCAAAAATATTTAACATGCCAGAGCAAAGTTTAAAAAATATCAAATGGATCAAATGAACTAGGAAATATTCTGCTACATCAAGAAAACATTTCATCTTATGATATGCATTTTTCTTTATAACAGAAAATACTCTTAAAATAAATTGCCATCTCGGGGGTAGCCCATGGCAAAACTCATTTGAAATGTGTTCTGCATATAAGAGCTCATTACAAATCAAAGTTTGGCAAAGAAAACATTTCTCATAAACAAAATTTTAATTGAGTTTTTCTTCTCAATTATTTTTAAGTGCATGGAAACTAAGCACTAAAATGAGTGTCACACTCTTGAGAAATTTCTTTAGTTTTCTCTAAAATGCCTTTTTTCTTTCAGATGAGGAAAGTGAGTTTCCTAAAAATTTTTCCAACAAAGCTTTTAAATTTAGTATTAGACCACTAAATTCCTAGCAAAATAGAAAAAGGGATCTTTTTCTCTACAGAAAAAAATATTCATTATAAATTGACACACATTCTAAACTTTATAGAAAATACTAATGCCAAATGTCAAACTACTACCTGGGTACAAGACTGGTATAAAATACAAGAACATCTTTAAAACTGGCAGAAGATGATGGTTCTGTAACAGACAACCACGGGAGCATAAAATTCAAATTATAAATTGTCTTTGTTTCGTTTAAAGATAGTGCCACGTCCTCCTGGTGGGGTAACCCTGACTTAAATGAATCTTCTTACCTAAGTTTAATTAAATCAGCCCTTAATTTTCTCCCAAGTGCATAATGATAGCTCTGTCACGTCCCCATGTGAGCTGCTATTATGTGTGTGGAGGAAAGTGTCCGTTTTGAGTGTAAGAAGCTGTGCAGGCTCTCCTGGGGAGGGGAGTGAGATGCTTTGTATGAAGCGTGCGCCTGCCTGAGTGAGCCCCATGTAGCGTCAGTCCCATTAGCATGCACGCACTGGTGACACGCCGGACCCCGACTGGGGAAAAGCAGTCTGTCTGGAAGTTCACTGCAATGGGGAATCAATTTTTGTGAATAACTACCTTAATATTCACTAATAGCTTTTAGGCTCCTAATCCCTTATTGAATATATTTTTTTCCGTAATTGCTGCTTTTCAAAAAGATTGCCAAAGTAGGCATTTCTATTCTCTGAAAAATGCAGAAGAGAACATAATGTTTTATATTCATCTGTGATGTGTTTATGCTAATGTCGCATCTCTGGAATACAGCGACTGTGGGCCTTCCTGGCATCATGATTCATTCTGCTTTGAACTGTTAATGCTGGCAGTATGAATTTTTTTTTCTTCTTAAAAAAAAAAAATCTCTTTGGGTCGTGGTCTGACCATTATTTAAAGTATATAGTAAAACAGATTACAGAGGAAATCATTTTGAAATGTTGCAAATCTCTGCTTTCTAGTTTCATTTGTTGGCCTGTTTATTTTTTCCTGTAAAATCTATCCAGAAGCCCACTGTATTATAGTATTATAGAGTAACTGACTTCAATTGTTTGAGATACTATTAACCCATGAATGAAGCTTTCAGTAATGTAATTTGTAATCTGGCCTTTAGCATCTACTTGCCTTTCTGTGAATTAGTATGTTTTAAAATAAAGCCACCTCTTCTGTTATCCTCAGTAAAATAAGAGTATCTAAGTTCCATCTAGATTGGGAGGTCCAAATAAATCCATCTGTGCAGCATTTGCTTAATGCATAAGGAATCATAGGACTCCGGGAATAACCATGACGAAACAGAAAGAACCACTGAAAGGGAGTCCAGAATGAGCACCATGACGTCTCTTAGCACAGTCTAGGAAGTCTTAGCCCCCTAGGAAGTTTCTCTTGGCCAGGTGTTGGTGAATATCGCATTCTCTAGCTATATTTCATGCAGACCTGGCACCGGCTGGTTCTCTGGCGTTGGGCTTGGCTTTCTTTTAAGGTGTCTGGTGCTGGTGCAGGGGAAAACTGCAAATCTGCTTTGACCGTTGTTAGCCAGAAGCTATACTCATTTGCAAAAAAGTGGCAAGTTCCCTGCCGGCCTTGGCATTCAAGGAACGGTGCTGCCCTGAAATCTTCCAGGCAGCTGCCGGGTGACATGAGGGCTTGCCCTCCTCCTTGGTCCCCAGCTCCTGTGTGCTACCCAGAAAACAAGAGAGAATTAGGGCTCAGACATACACAGACAACCCCAGACCCAATCAGGGACATGCCCAGGTTTGGGTCTGATCTTGACCTTTCTCCTTAGATTATTCCATAAAGAACAAAATACAAGTGCTGAAAAGGAGTTGTAGTGAGTATGGTGAGTGTGCACACAAATTGGCTCAAGTTTCACCGATGGCTGAAGCAAATGCATCTTTAAATTCTATGAATGTGATCAAAATCAATCAGTGTTTTAAAAACTAATGGTCCCGTATCCCAACAGGCTATGGTTTGCAACAGCCTCCATGACCTTACGTCCTAAGTGCAGAGTGGGCAGAGTTACTGTCCAATCCAGACGGAAAGGGCAGAAGAAGGTGTTAAGAAATGTTGGGTGTGCCAGGGTTCAAGGGCACGGGACTCACCATCAGGAATGAATATCCGATCCAGAGGCTCCTCCAGGTCTGTGGACATGGCGGGATGGACTGGTCCTGGCTGTGCACTGCCACCACCTGGGCCGGGGCCTCACATACCACACAGCGGCTGATGTAGGGGCGGATCGCCTCTTCAGAGAGTGGCATCATGGGGAGGGGCGCAGCACTGGCCAGCCAGTAGGATCTGTCGTTTCTCTGGGCATAGTGGCACACCTGGTGGATGTTGCAGTAGGCAAAAGGCAGCGTGCTAAACACGGGAAGGCAAGACCCTGCCAGACCTTGGGAGGGAAGAAGAGACAGCTGGTGTCCAAGCAGCCCATGCAGGTATTCCCAAACCCTTCCTTCCTCCATCTGGCCTTTGCAGACACGTGTTCTGGCATCTGGGGGCCCTCACCAAAGCCTATTTCTGTGGTGGGGAAGCCATTTCTGACACCCCCTTGGTCCTGTGGGCCAGCCCTCATCCCCTCATCCCTCGCTCATGAGCCAAGCTGGGGCCCAGGTGCTGAAGGTGAGCGCTGAGCACATTTCTGTGTTCAGGAAGCTCATGGCCTAGCGGGGAACTGGATGAGCAAACAGGCAATGAACATACAGCACAACAAACCCTAAGAATGAGAAGTGTGGAGTTCTGGGACCTCAGGGAAGGATAACTGGAAAAGGTGATTTTAAGTTAGGACTTGAAATATGAAAAGGATTTATCCAGGCTTGGAGATGGTGATGTAACTGCTCAAAAGAGATACAGTGACAGAGGGGGCTGGAGTTAAGGGAGCGTGGAGCTCACAGAACTCAGAGAATGTAAGCAGAGGGTGTCTGTATGTCTGCTTGTCTCAGGGGCAACCAGTGATAAATCAGACCATTGGATGTGGGCTTTGTCAATCTCATTAAGGAGTTTAGACTTTATCCCAAGAGTTCTGCAGACCTTTAAAATGTGTGCTCTTGTTAGACCAAGACAGGAGAAGCAAGACTGATGATACAAAGACCAGGCAGGAAAGAAACTGATGGCAGAGGGAGAGGAGGAGAGAAGAAAACAGATGCAGGATATTAAACATCACTTCTTCCTTTCTCCTGTGCTCAAAGAAACTAGGTGCTTGTTATGGGAAAGGCCATAGCCAACCCAAGGGAGAAATGCAGGGAGTGTATAAGTAGTTGCCGCCCCAGGCCTACACTCTTTGACCATCCTTATTAACAGCTGGGGTCACTGCCTAGTGAGAGCAACAGCAAGCACCTCATCATCAACTGTCCCGTCAGCATATCCTTCCTGCGCCTTCCATTCTAACCATGATTTTCTTGGAAAGAGTGTTTCCCAGCAGCCAGATACTTAAGCCTTTGACTTAGAATCAGTCCCTGCAGTTTGCAAACCTACTACTGAAAATTGACAAGGGCTGGGCACAGTGGCTCACACCTGTAATCCCAGCACTTTGGGAGGCCGAGGTGAGTGGATCACCTGAGATCAGGAGTTTGAGACCAGCCTGTCCAACAATGGTAAAAACCCATCTTGACTAAAAATACAAAAATTAGCCAGGCATGGTGGCGGACACCTGTAATCCTAGCTACTGAGGAAGCTGAGGCACAAGAATTGCTTGAACTTGGGAGGCAGAGGTTACAATGAGCCGAGATCACTCCACTGCACTCCAGCCTGGGTGACAGAGTGAGGCTTTGTCTCAGAAAAAAAAAAAAAAACACAGAAACAAAAACAAAAATTAGCCAGGCATAATTGTGCAAGCCTGTGGTCCCAGCTACTCAGGAGGCTGAGGAAGGAGAATTACTTGAACCCTGGAGGTACAGGTTGCAGTGAGCCAAGATGGTGCCACTGCACTCCAGCCTTGGCAACAGAGCAAGACTCCATCTCAAAACAAGAAAAGAAAATTGACAAGCAGCCCCAAGAGATGACCCTCAAAATAAAGTTCTGTGATTTAAGTACAAATTGTAGTAGAGTGGACAGTTGATGTTGGCCAGTGCTCTGAGGTAACCATCAGGGTGCTGTGGCTGCCCCATGTTACATATATGTACAGAAACTGATCACATTCTGGTTAGACAATGTACATTTGGAAGCAAAAAGTACATTTGATAACAGAGTTACATTTAACTTACTGAGGAAGAATCATTTTTATAAAACTAATAATCAGTAGCCAGATAATAATTATAGCCAGAATGAGCTTCTTTGGCACTTCATAGGATCATAGGTTTAAAGGGTTAGTTGAGAATGAGCATGGTAGTGTTTTTTTTTTTTAAGTAAAAATAATCCCATAGAAGATTAGTGATCATTTAAGGTGTTAATGAATCAGTAAAATTAACCCCAAATTTTACTCTTCAAGCAATGGACATGGGTGACCACGTATTCATACCAAGGTCTTGATTGTGAGCTTTCTCTTGCCCTTCCAGGTATAACAGGCTGTACCCAGTCCAGAGCCTGGGCATGCCCAGGGGGCAGGTGGGTTCCCGGTCTGACTGACTGTGGAGAACCAGGAGGAAGCCACTAAGGTATCCAGGGTCAAGCCCTTTGGGCCCAGGATCCCCAATAGGACCAGGAGGCCCTGGAGAAACAAAGGAAAAAGAAATGAAGGCAGGTTAGGGGGTTCGGTTTAACAAACATGTTAAGCACTTCTGTTCTGGCACTGTGCTAAGCACTCAGGGAGCAGAGGGGAGCATGACTCAGTCCCTCCCCGCCTCTGGAATCTACACAGCTACACAGCTGCCATACACACAAACACAACTCATTCAGCAAGTATTTGTTCCAAGCAACTCCTAGGTGCCTGGGCTACAGTAGCATAAAGACAGAAAACAGAGGAAAATCCCTATCCTCCTAGAGCTTGCATTCCACTTGAGGAAGAGAAATAAGAAACAATAAGCATAACAAAAATGTAAATTATAGAATAGGCTAGGAAGGAAAGAACGAGGACAGTGTAATGGCACACCCCAAGTGTGGACCTCCCAGACTGAACCGCTAAGCAAGTGCTCCCCAAAGGCAGTCCTTCTTAGACCTCCCAGACCTCTCCCCTGGTTCCAGCATGTTGTCAGTTCCATTTTGAGAAAGGCAAAGGCTTGGGATCCACATCTGCAACTTTGGCTCTCTTCTTTGAGAAGAGAGGGAGATGGAAGGAAGGCCTCGTAGCATTCTTGTTGGCAGATGGGAAGTCAACAGTTCTGGAGAACATGAGCAGGGTCTGCCTCCTGCAGCACCTCTAAGGGACTGACCTATCGAAGGAGGCCAGGAGCTGTTTCTAATTGCCAAGAGCAAAAGGTGAAGTTAGACATAGAAACCAAAAGGTGTTTCGTTTTTGTGTTCCACCCTTGGTTCTGCAAGACTGGCAGGCTCTCCCCATCTACACTGTCAACCAGAGGTGATAAAGCAGTAGCCTGTGGACTGAAGCAGGCCTGCTTGTGTGTTTTGTTTGGCCTGTAAGGATTTTACAAGTTGATATTTTAAACTTGAAAAGAGCAGAGTGTAGGCCCACGTTTCTGTAGACTAATTGGCTGGAGCTGAGCTGTAGTTTTAGATAAAGCTCCATTTTGCTACAGACTCCACCCAGCCCTCCTCACTCATTTCTATTCACTACTAACCTGGTACAGGAGTTTGCACCCCTGGCCAGATACTCTCTGGAGATGGGATTGTGTCTTAAGGTTTTTGGGTCCATGTGCCTGACGAGCTACCTGGTGCATTGTTTCACATTTCTGTCCCACAGACAACCAGGCTGACAGTCCCTTCATGACCTTGAAAAGTGAACAGCAGAAATGGCCAAGACTCTGATGATGATGTATAGCAGTTTGGGAAAATACTGAATAGGATGCAGGGCCTTGTCTGTGTTTTACGATGGTTTAGCATCAGTTGGAATGTAGGAGATGCATCCCAGTCTGTTCTCATTGCTTCTGTCACTGATACCTGGTGAGTCAGCATCTAAGGCAAATGCTCTGAATAAGATCCAGTTTGGAAAGCTGCTGGAGAGGTCAGAGATTTTGCATACAGCTTTAAGGTCCACAGTGTCAGAGAAAAGAGGGGAGACTGAAACTCTACCTGGTCCTCCAGGGCGGCCGTCTTCTCCTGTGTCACCTCTGTCTCCGGGAGGCCCAAGAGACCCAGGGATGCCATCCACACCCCTCCTGCCATCCAGCCCAGGCTCTCCTTTGCACCCTGCACAGAAGTTTATGATGCTGGTGGTAAAAATAACCATGATACCTTTACCGTGCATATACTGTGTGCCAGCCCCAGGCTTCCTTCCCACTTTGACTGCATGCATCAGCTTATTTAGTCTTTGCGATGACATGAAATTGAGATTTTACTATCCACTTGCAGTTGGGGTAACAGAGGCTCTGAGAGGTCAAATCATGTGCCTAATTGAAGTCAATGAGCCAGTAAAGGGCTGGGCCAGGATTTGAAGCCAGACCATGGAGGTGTTGAGAGACAGGTTTTCACATTTTCTTTCTAGTCTTATATATTTGACTTAAAAAAAAAAAAAAAGCTACTGAACATATTTAGCATTTATAATAAATATTCTCCTGAATAATGATTGTTTAAAAGCCTAGATGGAGAAATGAATGAAACCTAATCAGTTCCATTTGAGGTCATGTTAAATCTGGAGCATGAGAGGGACAGCAATTTTTTAAAATAGGTTTTTACTGAGTGTTTACAATGTGCTAGGTACCATGCTAATCCCTTTACGTGGATTATCCAGTTCAGTCTTTCCAGCAGCCATATAACTAGGTACTCGTACATGCCAGTTGTACCAGTGAAGAGATGGGGGCTCAGAAAGGTCACAGAAGCGATCCCATGTGGAGAGGAAACTTGGGCCCAAGGGGGCCAAGTACGGAGGCCTTCAGCCACCAGACCCTGCCCCTGACAAGCTGCAGAGCTCCGGAGATAGCATGGGGGACTTGGCTGCAGTCACATTAATCCTTGAGGGTATGTAGCTAGTTTTTTGTCAAGGCCTCAATTCATTAGCCACCATCTCCCTTCAGTCAGGGTAGAAGACACATCATTGTCTTTGTGGGAGTTTATTGCTGCTACACTTGATTTCCTGAATCACCAGTCTTCCCCATGTTTCCAGGTTCTACTTACTATTGTCTATTTCTCTCTGTGTGTGTCACAGAGTAGCCTGGTATGGGCTAATATTTGTGTACCCCCAAATTTCATATGTAGAAGTCCTAGGCCCCCATATCTCAGAATGTGACTGTGTTGGAGATAGGGGCTTTAAGGAGATGATTCTGTTAAAATGAGGCAGTTAGGCTGGGCCCTAATCCAAGCTGACTGGTGTCCTTATGCAAGGAGAAAATTTGGACATGTAAAGGGACCCCAGGGAGGAGGGGCCACATGAGGACCCAGGAAGACAGTGGCATCTGCAAGCCACGGAGGGAGGCCTTGGGAGAAAGCAGCCCTGCCGTGGCTCCTTGATCTTGGACTTCTGCATCCAGAACTGTGAAAAGGTGTCCGTTGTCTAAGCCACTGTGTTGGTGATACTTTGCTGTGGCAGCCGAGCAGACCAACACATAGAACCTAAAATCAAACATGAAGTCAAAGGGGCTTAAGTGGCTTTCACTCTTGCCTCTTGCCTTCGCCCTCTGGTGACTATGTGACGATGACAAAGGTGAGGATGCCAGTCAACCATGGAACTCACGGAACCGTGGAACTCACGGAACCACGGAACTCATGGAGCCACGGAACTCATGGAGTCTCCCTCTCCCACCCTGTTAAGGGACCAGCCTTGCCTGATAATATGGGTTCCAGACCATTAAATGAGTGTGTTAACACAGATGCTGACTGAAACCCTCTGCCCTTAAAGCAGCAACCCTGCCATGAAAAGGATACATAGAGGTTTAAGGAGGTTTGACTTGGTGTTGCAAGCTAGCCAAAAGAGAAGATTTCCCGCGCAGGCTCCTCCCTGCTCCTCTGTGGCCCCAGATGAGGCCTGGACTGTGCATCCACACTTGGTAGAGTAGCTCACTTGCCTAGAGCAACCCTGGATTCTAATCGACCCCCTCCAACCCACCTAAGCAACATCAACAGGCAACACAGGCCTAAATAGCACAGTGACAGAGTCACTATTGCTCCTGAGAACAGAAGCCCAAAGACGTTCTGGAACACTGGTTCACACTTTGGTATAAATCAGCATCTGCTTCATTAGGTCTGGGGTGGGGGCCTGAGAATCTGCATTTCTAGCAGAAGTCCCCAAGTGATGCTAATGCTGCCAGTCCCAGGAACCACACTTTGAGGACCAATGCTCTAGATGATTTAACTTCAACGTTCTTTCTGGTGACGATCTTGGTGACATATTCTGAAAATCCTACATTTCTGCCTATTCTTGAAACCAGAAATTCTACTCAGAGAATTTATTTTAAAGAAACAACAACAATAATCGCAAACACATGTACTGTTTAATCTGTGTCAGGCCATGTTCTAAGTGCATCCACATAATCCTCACAATCAGCCCTTCTTATAGATCATGAAACTCAGTTACGATCAGTTTCATGTGGTAGAGCCAGAGTTATCAACACATGTCATCTATTTCCAGAATCTCTATTTTTTTTTTTTAGATGGAGTCTTGCTCTATCACCCAGGCTGGAGTGGAGTGGCACAATCTCGGCTCACTGTAGCCTCCACCTCCCGGGTTCAAGCGATTCTCCTGCCTCCCCTACAGGATAAAGCTACAGCCTCCCAAGTCGCTGGGACTACAGTTGCATGCCACCATGCCTGGCTAATTTTTGTATTTTTGGTAGAGATGGGGTTTTACCATACTGGCCAGGCTGTTCTTGAACTCCCGACCTCAGGTGATCTGCCCACCTCAGCCTCCCAAAGTGATGGGATTACAGGCGTGAGCCACCACTCCTGGCCCTTATTCCCAGAACCTCTGTTCTTATCCATTATACTATTTCTTCATGATAATCAGGGATGCGATGCGTATAAGTAAGACAGCATTACCAGTTGCTCATTATAGTGAGAAAGTGGAAACTCCTTAAATCAGAGTAGTTACTGGACCAACAGCAGCAGGGGAAGCACCTGGGAACGCGTTAGAAGCAGACTCTCAGAGCCTTCTTCTTACCCAACAAATCAGGACTGGGGTGGGCCCCAGCAAGCTGTGTTTTAACAAGCTCTTCAGGAATTCTGATGGTCTGGGAAGCTTGAGAACCAAAGCCTTAAATGTTCCTCATAGTGCCCCTTCCCTACCGCCAGGTTCAGCTGCCCTGTTACAATTTCCCACACTACCCCTTGTTAACACTCAACATGTCCGAACCGACTTGCTCAATGCCTTCATTTTCTGCTAGCCTGTGGTTCCAAAAAGCAGGACCCTGTTGAATTAACTTATTTATAGCAGAGCAGCTGGCAGCAAACCAATCAATAATTGGTGAAGGTAGTGGTTAAATAAATTGTGGCACAATCAGATAAGTCAATATTCCTCAGCTACTACAGATAATATTATAGGAAAATATGTAATGACATAGAAGAAAGGTTATGTTAAGAAGAACAGGTTGCCAAAGAGTATGCCTAGGATGATCATGCGGAAATAAAACTGGAAACATATACAGGCAATTGTGTTTTTGAAAATGTGTTTAGTTTTAAGTTACCTTTTTTTCTTTTGTAATAAAGTTTTTTTCCCCCTTTCACCAAATGCCTCCCCCATAGACTAAAGATACATCCCCCATCTCCTGCCACATCTCTCCCTATATAAATGGTCTTCAACATTAGGTGGTTGCACTGCCCCACTCCCCCAGTAGACACCTGACAATAACCAGAGGCATTTTTGGTTCTCATGTGGGGGAGGAAGTCATTACTGGCATCTAGTAGGATAAAGGCAAGGGATGCTGTCCAACATCCTAGAATGCACCAAGCCGCCCTCTAGGATAAAGAATGATCGAGACCCAAATGTCAGTAGCACCGAGGTTGAGAAACTGCTCCACACAGTAGGCTACACCCAAGAGTCATGTATTCATTCACCAAATGTTTACCAAAGAGCTTCCATGACCCAGGCCTGTGTATGGATATCACACTGAAGAAGACCATATCCTGCCCTCAAGCTTCTTATGGTCTCTAGAACAGTGGTTGGCAAATTATAGCCTGTGGGCCGTTCACTGCCCATTTTAGTAATCCCAGGTATAGTGGAAAACATGCATTCATTGACGTATTATCCATGGCTATGCTGCAGCAACAGGGCTGAGTGGTCGCAGCAAAGGTCATCTGGCTCCAAAGCCGAAGGAGGGGATTGAAGTGCTCAGGTGATGAGGTAGATGCCTCACTTCCCTTGGTTACACACGCCCCACTGCTTATAAAACTGTGTCCTCATATTGCCTGCCTGAGAGTGTCCCCTCTTCTTCCATTCCTACGACCAGCTAGTCTCTCCCCTCCGTGCCCTGTGCTGGTTGAGCTACACTCAGTGTAGAAATCCCAGTGTCTAAAATGTTCCTGTTGTGCTTTTGTGCCCCTGGATTAGAAACAAATTATTTCATAGTGTCCTGGACTGCAATTCTGTATGTGGTTACCATTCAGTAAGTGAGAAAGGGAACATCCCCTCCTCCCCATCTGGGTGAGAGGAGCTGTACCCTTCCTGGTGATGGGGTAGAAACCTCCTCTCCCCAGCGTGGCACTGCTGGTGGAATCTGAAATTGCAACACCTTCCAAGAGTGTAGCAGTTATTTTGGAAGAAACATGGGGCCCCAACAGTGAGCTCAGACCATTCCTTTCTCTGTCCCATCCTGTAAGATGATTCTAACATGCAATCTATTCTTGAAAGGGCTGCCCTAGTGCTTATGGGTTTGTTAGGAGTTTCCTCCTTCCACTGAAAATGCCTGTTCCTCCTGGTGTACAGACTCATGGTGAGATCACTGTGGATCTGGGAAAAGAGTCCTCACATCAGATGTTATCATGTAAGCTTTACTCCCTTTAGGGTGAGGCAGAGAGAAATTGTGAGGCAGAAGACATTTCCCAAGAAACAGGGGAAAGAAGGCTCTTGTTAACCCAAGTTGTCTGTTCAGAGCTTTCCACCGTATGAACTTGTTTTCTACTTGGAACTAGTTTAAAAGAATAAAACTAAACATCAGAAAAACCTTCCAGTGTTAAATGGATGACCTCCTGAAAGGGCAAGTGTTGACTTGAAGAGAAACACAACCCTTAACAGGGTGTGAGTACGTCCATTAGGCACGAACAGTTCAAAACAAAATGGATAACACTTTTGAGTTCACTGTGGGAAGCCTCAGCCTTTGAGGACCACTTGGAAGGAAAAGTTGTAGATCAAAGAGATCTGAGTGAAGAAGAGCGTTAGACCTTCTGTGGTGGAGGACTCCTCATGGACACACTTCGTGTGGCTGTCATCCACCCATACTGGGCAGGAAAGAGCCAGAAGCGTGTTTATTTCTATGTAAGTCTCAGCTGCAGCACATGGTTACAAAATCAGCTTAGCAATGAAAGAAAAGATTTATTTTATTTTATTTTTACCTTTTAGGTTCAGGGATACATGTGAAGGTTTCTTACATAGGTATACTCATGTCATGGAGGTTTGTTGTATAGATTATTTTAACACCCAGGAATTAAGCCCAGTACTCAGCAGTTACCTTTTCTGTCTACTTGAGGGTAGAGGGGAGGAGGGGGTAGAGGAGCAGAAAAGAGAAGATTTTGAAGGGAAAACAGGAAGAGGCCAACAATGGCATTTTAAGCAAACATTGTTCTTTCTAGTAGCAGTCCTTTCTTTATAGCACCCTATCTTGAGGGTGGTATACATGGTCCCTCACACCCTGCTGAAAAAATGCCTTCAGAAAATACCGGAGAATAAGCAACAAGCCCTGCAGATGGCCCAGGTCAGCCAGGGTTGGGCATTAGGCCCTTAGAATAGACCTGTCACTCTTTAGTAACTGGACAGGATGGCAAACACAGCCAGCATGGCCAGTGGGCATAGACAGGACCGAGGAATACATTGCAGGGAAGAGAGGAGATCCTTTGTAACAGGAACCCAGAGGCTCCTATCAGAGAAGAGGGGTCCCAGACAAAAGCAAAGGCCTGGGAGTGGGTACAGAGAAGGAAAAATGAAGCCCCAGGGAAGCCGGGCCACAAGGTGAGAATGTAGGAAGAGACGGTGCTGCTTCACCAGAAAGACTGGGCACTTTTTAGAAACATCGTAATCATGTAAGTGGCAGAAAGGTGACCTTGGAGTGTCCACACTTCCAGCAGGCAGGGTCAGTGACTCCAATAAAGAGAAGGCACAGGAACCCAGGGAAGGCCCTCCTGTGGCCACGTGCAGCTGATGAGCCCATGAAACCCTAAGTCAGGAGGAATTTGAGATCACAGACAAGCACACCTGGGTCATGTAGGCACTAGACCATCTTTCAGAAGCTCACAGTCTATGAAGAGAGAATCTTGTACGTGCCAAAGATAACTATCATGTTAAAGTGCAAAGAATTGACCCATTCATATATTTTTCTCTTCCCATTTATGGTTATTTTTCAGAACCACCACAGTGGGTGAGGCCTCAGTTTTGATATTGAGGTGAAGCATTTCAACCTTGGCTACCTGCTACAGTCACCCAGGGGCCTTTGGAAAATGCTGACATTCAGGCTCTGCCACCTTCCACATTCTATTGGACTGAGATGAGGCTCAGGCACCAATACTCTTTCAAGATCCTCCTGGTGGGCCGGGCACGGTGGCTCATGCCTGTAATCCCAGCACTTTGGGAGGCTGAGGGCGGGCGGATCATGAGGTCGGGAGATCGAGACCATCCTGGCATGGTGAAACCTCGTCTCTACTAAAATACAAAAAATTAGCTGAGTGTGGTGGCAGGCGACTGTAGTCCTAGCTACTCAGGAGGCTGAGGCAGGGGAATTGCTTGAATCTGGGAGACGGAGGTTGCAGTAAGCCAAGATCATGCCACGGCACTCCAGTCTGGCAAAAAGAGCAAGACTCTGTCTCAAAAAAAAAAAAAAAGATCCTCCCAGTGATCTTAACCTGCAGCTAGGGTTGCCTCGTTAAGGAAGGTTCTACTCCTGGCTGAATCGTTAAGGAGTGCATTCATATATTAGTTAGGGCTTCTCAGATTTGCATGGGTATGTAACTATTTTGGGGACCTTGTTAAAATGCAGATTCTGATTCTGCATGTCTGGGGCGGGACCTGAGTTGCTACTAGTTCCTGAACCAGGACCACAGTTACAGTAGCAAGGATGTTGCTGACTCCTAACCGCCAAGTTATTAGGCCAACCACCCAGCCTGTGCTCCCGCCATTTCCCTGTTGAACAATTCTGGCTCCTCAAAGCCCAACCTTTCCTTAAGGCTCTGCTCAAATACCAGCTCTTGCTGGGGTCCTGGCAGTCCTGCAGTTCTCCATGCTGGAATTAACCTCTCCCCATCCCATTCTCCCAATACCCTTGGATTGCAACTCCCCTTTTTTTTAAAGATGGAGTTTTGCTCTTGTTGCCCAGGCTGGAGTGCAGTGGTGTGATCTCAGCTCACTGCAACCTCTGCCTCCTGGGTTCAAGCAATCCTCCTGCCTCAGCCTCCCAAGTAGCTGGGATTACAGGTGCATGCCACCATGCCTGACTAACTGTATTTTAAGTAGAGACAGGGTTTCACCATGTTGAATCCAGGCTAGTCTCAAACTCCTGACTTCAGGTGATCCACCCACCTCAGCCTCCCAAAATGCTGGGATTACAGGTGTGAGCCACCACACCTGGCCTGCAACTCCCTTTTAAGAAGAATTGTGTAAATAATCTACCATTACTTTAAGTTACTTGTATTCTGCTGGCTATTTCTTTCATGGGATTTGAGACCCTGGAAGGGAACAACACATCTTATTCATCTTTGCATCACCCACACCACCTAGTAGCATACTTTAAAGAGAGTAGAGGGAATCTGGAAGTAATTACTGAATTGCATTTTCAAAACCCAGTTATAGATCACATCTTCAACTTGAAAGTTATTTTTTTAAGTTGGAGGGACCCAGCTGTTGATATTGCAAATATATACATAACAAGGTAGCTTGGTTTTAAAATGAGGTTGAGTGACCAGTTATACTGACTGACAGAACTTTATCCATGCAAGGAGTACCAAGAAAGATGAGTTAAATAATGACTGACCCAATTCCCTGTTCTCAGGGTCCATTAAAGGAAGTTGCTACAACCAACACCCAATTAACCTGGTGCACGCACACAGATGCAATGCAGTAAACGTGCAATAAAAACCCCATATTAATTTGAGGAAGACTCCGGGGCTGTTTTGGCCACCACCTAAGAACTAGTCTGACTCCACTTGAGAGGGACACCTCTTGGGCACTTAACTTTTTGGTTTTGGGGAACCACAAGAAAAACAAGTGGTACAAAATTCAGTTCTGCTTCCAATTCCTGCTTCCCTGAACCAAAAAGAGCCCAAATCTTAGTGGGGCAGTGGGGGAGAAAGGAAAGAGAACAGTCTGGTTTCTCCTTTTCAAAGAATTTGCACATGAGTTTTCTAGACTCAAAGCTACTACCAATGGGTCTGAAGAGAACAGTGACTTCTAGATGCTCAGCCCTGGGCTCCCTAATATCTTTTAAATTACCCAATGAAGTGGGGATATGTGGAAAGAAAAATCATTTGGAGATCACTTTTTGGGTTTGTTTTTTTGAGATGGAGTTTCACTCTTGTTGCCCAGGTGCCATCTTGGCTCACTGCAACCTCTGCCTCCTAGGTTCAAGTGATTCTCCTGTCTCAGCCTACCAAGTAGCTGGGGTTACAGGCACCCATCGCCATGCCCAGCTAATCTTTGTGTTTTTAGTAGAGATGGGGTTTCACCACGTTGGCCAGGTTGGTCTTGAACTCCTGACCTCAGGTGATCCACCCACCTCGACCTCCCACAGTGCTGGGATTACAGGCGGGAGCCACTGCGCCCAGCTGAAGAACACTTTTTAAAAGAATGGTTTAGCTTAAATACTTAAATAAGGATCCTGCCACCCAGCAGTTACTGAACAATGCTCCAATGATTAAATGAACAATGTAGTAACTGCCAAAATGTAGAGCAAGGCTCCTACTTTTCCCCAACCCTCCTCTAACAGCTCCTTCTTCCTTCTTGCAGGCTCTGTTTCTGCGCCACCAAGTGCAAATTTTGAATTGTTTTTAATTCAAAATCAAGTAGGCAGCTATTAATGACTGTTAATGGAGCATCTACTATGTTGTGCTAAAGGTTTCAAAACTCCAAATCCAAAAGCTGGCCAAATACGGAAGACTTAAGTAGGAGTTCCACGTAAAAATAGAAGGGATGTGTGGATCCAGTTAGCCCATGACTGATGTACTTTGGATCAAGGTGGAAACAAAGCACAAGGGGAAAGACATGCTTTCTCCTCGCTAATTGTTTAGGCTCCATATAAAAAACTACAAACTAAAACATGTAGAATTTCATTTCAGCAATATATAAAATAATGAACAATCAGCACGAGGCTCATACCTGGTCCTGGGGGGCCTCTCATTCCAGGGAGCCCCATGTCTCCTTCTGGTCCTCTCAAGCCTGGAACCCCAGGAAGCCCTGGGATTCGGGGACATTCATCCACGTCAGCAGGTGGCCCCGGTGCACCTGAAATTGGAATCACCGCTTATGTAATGGATGCACATGCTTATGAACAAGCTCCTTCTACAGTCTCTGGTTAAAGTTGGACTTCTGATACTATACTGAAATTTAGCACACATTTAGTATAAATTGCAGTTTGTACAGCTTCAACAATCCAATGTAAGTTCCATAAAGGTACGGATTTGTCTTGTTCTGGAAAACTTCCAGAATGTCAGACTGACTGAATAAGTGAACAGAGTATCAGAGGAAGCAGAAGTGTGAAATAGTGAAGGTTGGATAATGCAGCAATGCGATGACCCTCACAGGATTGCCCATCTTTGGGCCGTTTTCTACTGGAGTAGCAGCCACAGGTGGCATTGCAAGAGGGACTGGTGGGTTCCTAAAGCTCAGCTTAATGTGTCCCTGAGTCATTACTCGACATTGTAGACACATAGGTTTCCACAGTGTCAGTTACTCAAATACAATTCCAGCATTGCTAGAGGCTCAGAAGTGGTGACTTTCAACCTCAAGTGAACGTTGGATTTATTCCGGGGAGCTGTGGAAATATATCGATGCCTGGGTCCCACTCCCAGAAATACTGGTTTACTTGATAATAGGATGTGGCCTGAGCAGTGTCCTCATCATTGACTGCTTAATAAACTCAGCTGGTGAGCTTTTCAAAAGTACTTATTAATACTGAGGTCCCATCTAGACTAGTTAAGTAGGGATTTCTGGGGGTGGGACCTGGGTATCAGTAGTGTTGTTTGTTTGTTTTAACTCCCCAGGTGATTCCAGTGTCCATCAGGGCTGAAAAGCATGGCTATAGAGCTATAATTCTGACTGCAGCATATCAGAATTGTGTTGCTAATTTGTTAGAAACCAGAGTTCCTGAGTCAGAAGGTCAGAAGTGGGAGCCATGTACATTTCTGCCATGTTCCCAGGGAGGCTGATGGCGTTGATCTGGGAATCTCACTTTGAAAACCACAGGCTGGGCACAGTGGCTCACGCCTGTAATCCTAGCCCTTTGGGAGGCCAAGGCAGGTGGATTACTTGAGACTGGCCTGAGACTGGCCTGGCTAACATAGCGAAACCCTGTCTCTACTAAAAAAAAAAACAAAAAATTAGCTGGGTGTAGTGGCTAGTGCCTGTAGTTTCAGCTACTCAGGAGGCTAGGACAGAAGAATCACTTGAACCCAGGAGGCAGAGGTTGCATGAGCCAAGATTGTGCCATTGCACTCCAGCCTGGGCGATAGAGCAAGATTCCATCTCAAAAAAAAATAAAAAGAAAGAAAGGAAAGAAAAGAAAACCACTATACTAAAGATGTGCCTTTTTTTCTTTTACCTTCACATCTTTAAGATATTCTTTCTAAAGCTTCATTCAGTCACTCTGCAAATATCACACAGGGATAAGAAATAATAACACTGAACAATAATGGTAACAGCTGAGACTCACTGAATGCTTTATCATGTATCAGGCCCTGTGCTGAATGTGTTTACTATTAAATCCTCCCAACATGACTGCATGTGTGGTGCTACTGTTATGAGAAGGTTACAGATAAGAATGCTCAGGCTCAGGTAAATAAGTGACACTTCTGTGGTGACACAGCTTACACATGGCAGAATCTGCATTGCAATCCAGGGCATTCTGGCTCCAAATCCAGGTATTTAACTACCTCATCAGACTGTATCAAGAACTCTCAATATCTGGGTGATGAATTCTAAAAAATGAAACATATTTTAAATGGTATCATCTGGCTGAGCATGGTGTTTCATGCCTGTAATCCCAGCACTTTGGGAGGCCGAGGCGGCTGGACTATCTGAGCTCGGGAGTTCAAGACCAGCCTGGGCAACATAGTGAAACCTCGTCTCTGCTACAGTTAAAAGAAATTAGCCAGGTGTGGTGGCACATGCCTGTAGTCCCAGCTACTTGGGAGGCTGAGGTAGGAAAATTGCTTGAACCTGAGAGGCAGAGGTTGTAGTGAGCTGAGATTGCGCCACTACCCTCCAGCCTGGGCACCAGAGCAAGACTCTGTCTCTAAAAAAATAAAATAAAATAAAAAGATATCATCTGATTAGCTATGGTGTTCTTTGAATATATGCAAGTGTGTGAAATAATTTCAAGAACATCAATCATAAAGCAGTAAGAAAATCCTTTAAAAAAAAGGGAACATCACACACCCAGGCCTGTCAGGGATTGGGGGGCTGGGGTAGGGATAGCATTAGGAGAAATACCTAATGTAGATGATGGGTTGATAGGTGCAGCAAACCGCCATGGCAAGTGTATACCTAAGTAATAAACTTCCACATTCTGCACATGTACCCCAGAACTTAAAGTGTAATTTTAAAAATGTGGCATAACAACAAAGTTTCAGTCTGCTAAGACTTATTGGGCCTGTGCAAAATGACCTGGAATTCTTATAAGCTATTTAGAATTTAACCCCATGTAAAATATCATATAAAACCACAAGCAACACAGGGCCAAATACATTTTTATAATAGGTACTGTTTCATGTAAAACTTGGCTTTTCTACTATGGATAACTTGAGAGAGATGCACAGGGACATCTCCTATTTTCCCTGAGCAATCCTGGCCCTTCTCAGTGGGAACGAAGTTGAGAAAGTGGGAGCATGTGGTTGGTGCTTCCTGTTTAGAATTTCGATGTTCTCTTGAAATGATTTTATACCATCACAGAGAGACAAGATTGAAATGAAAACATCAAATGTACTTTAATTTTTTAATGTAAACATTTAAAATACCAGGACTTTTTACATTTTTTATTTTTCTTTACTTTTTAATAAGTCAGAAACTGAAAAAAGGGGTGGGAGTCGCTGAGGCCTCTCTTCTAAAGACCCTAAAAATAATACATGATGTCTGTATTCGGAGCAGTTTTCATTAGGGCTCATAACAGAGGCCTGGAAAGAACAAATACAGGCATTTACAATTTTTATTTTTCTCTTTTGAGAAATGCTTTTTGTCTTCTTTGAAAATGCCAGGCACAAAATAACACACTGTTTTTGCATTGCAGAGCATTAAGCGAACATTTTCCTTTTAACGCACAAAGAAATGTGCTCCTTGAACATGGACTTGAGGGTGTGATAGGAAAGGCTTGTCACAGCCTCTTACTGGGAGGTGAAGCCCCATTTTTTAATGTTGTGTATACCACTTATTTTAGGGCTGCTCTATGTATTTATATTGTAGAATTTATAAAAGGAACTTACATCAGTATGTACTATAGCCTTTGACAGAGAAAGCCCACATACTTCATGCCCAAGTTGAAATTATATAAGCTAAGGATCTACACTGCCTTGGCAACCTATAATGAGTCTGAGTGTTAGTATGCTCTAATATGAGGTTACTATATCTGTAATGAGGAAGCAAAGCACTGTAGCCTAATATCCTCAGAGCAGCCTATCTATAAAAATGTGACAAAGTTTAGCTCACACATACAGAAGAAAAAGGACAAGTACAGAAATGACTAGAAACCGGAGTGAGGGGAAATTACCAATTGTATAGCAAAGCTTACCTCTGGGACCTGAAGGAATCCAAAGACGACAAACAAGGCCAGGCAATGATTATCACAGGGTGGAAAGAGGTTTTAAATGTGTGGATTAGGACAAAAATGAAATAGATTGAGAACATACATAATAATTTGAGGCAGCATCAATGACAAGCAGAATGGCAGCATCTTATTTACATAAAAAGTCTACATCAATGTGACTGACAGGAGAAGCTATGATTTAGTAATGGAGTGTTCATCTCCAGAAAGACTTGAAATGAAACTCTCTTGAGCACTATACAATTCTAGTTGATTTCTTATGGCAAATATGCCCTAATTTAGTGCATGTAGGAATTCTATCCACTTAAAAGCTTCTGAAAATTCCATATTAATTTGCCAAGTTGTATAGGGTACGCATAGAAAGGAAATATAAAAAGAATCAACATAGAAGCCCTTGTTCCTGCTATATTATGATACATCATAAAGCAGTGCTATTTATTTCTTTGGACTATAGTGCTAATTTAGGACATTGCACAATATTCTGAACTGACGCCACATTACCATAATGTTGATTTAGGATCTTGAAAGACATTATTTCTGCCCATCTCAAATAAACACATCAGTTTGTCCCTTCTCTCCCCAACTCTTCCTTATTGTATTTTGACCCTATGGTTAAAAAGAGTTGTCTACAGAGTTAAACCAAATAGCTTTTTCCTTCCTAGGAACTAATGGACTTTACAGAAAAAGTTAAATAAAACATCTAGGCAAATCAATGAAAATTCAGAGATCGGCATTGAATATATAATCCTAACAAACAATAATTAAATCAGTCTTTGCCTCTTGAATGAAGGAACACATATTCATTTCCCTTAGAAATAGTCTATGTAGGCCAGGCACAGTGGCTCACCCCTGTCATCCCAGCACTTTGGAAGGCTGAGGTGGGCTGATCACCTGAGGTCAGGAATTTGAGACCAGCCTGGCTAACATGGTGAAACTCCATCTCTACTAAAATACAAAAATTAGCTGGGTGCAGTGGGGCATGCCTGTAATCTTAGCTACTTAGGAGGCTGAGTCAGGAGGATCGCTTGAACTCGGGAGGTGGAGGTTGCAGTGAGCTGAGATTACACCACTGCACTCCAACCTGGGTGACAAAGCAAGACTGTCTCAAAAAAAAAAAAAAAAAAAAGAAATAGTATATGTAAAATCAACTCCTAATTTTCAAACTTACTCATTCTGATAATAAATATTACTTTACCTAAATGTAAGACTTTGTAATGCAGCCTGAAAGAAATATACTCTTAATATAAGAAAGGGCTTAAGGAATAAGAATGTGTTAGTAATTAAGAATATGAACTACTTTCTGAACGATGACCATTTTAGTAAACGTTTAAACAAAATGCTGTGTGTAGGTTGGAAGCTCACCTGGAAGACCAGTGGGCCCTTTTCTCCCTGGAGGTCCAGGTAAACCCTTCTCTCCAGGTGGCCCAGGAAATCCATGTGGTCCCTGTGGCCCTGGGAATCCCATTGGTCCTAAAAAAAAAAAAAAAAAGTAAAAATGAAGGCACTGAAATGAGACAAGATAAAAACAATGACAGTTTGATAGACTGAATTCAGAGATTCATGCCAACAAAATGCAGTGCATAACTGGCCTGAGAGTCAAAACGAGCCTCTCTTTCCTCTATACGGCTCGGATGGGTTGCCTCTGAAGGAAACATAGTGATCAGGCAAAAGAACTAAGGAAACGGTTCCATGATCAAGACAAGACTAAATTAGAATGAAAAGTCCTACAATCCTGAACTTTCTCTGGAGACAAAGGACTGGAACTGAAGGGGAAATCAGGAAAGAGCTTTCAGTATCCCGGAACAACGTGGCTCCCCAGGCGAGTTCAAACTCCTCTCCTCCTCACTCTCTTAGTTTTAGGCACAGTTCAGTTGCTCACACATGGTGTTCCTTTGCTTCTTCCTCATCCATGACGTCTTCCTCATTCTTTACAGTTAAGACCAAGTCTCACTTTCTCAGGGAAGCCTTCCCTGGAATCCCAACTGAAGTTTAGTTGCTTTTTGATAAGCTCTTCATTCAGAACACTTGACTGGATTTAAATTGACATATGCCTTAGTGTGTGTGTCTTTCACAAAACTATGCTTTTAATAAAAGAAATTATTACTATTATTATTATTATTATATTATTTGCTCCATTACCCAGGCTGGAGTGCAGTGGCACAGTCATTGCTCACTGCAGCCTCCAACTCTTGGGTTCCAGCGATCCTTTCACCTCAGCCTCCTGAGTAGCTGGGACTACAGGCACATACCATCATGCCCAAATAATTTTTTAATTTTTTTGTAGAAAGGGAGTCTTGCTGTGTTTCCTGGGCTGGTCTTGAGCTACTGGCTTCCAAGGATCCTCACACCTTGGCCTCCCAAAGTGTTTGGAATAGAGACGTGAGCCACTGAGTCAGGCTGAAATTCTGTACTTATAAGATTACAGACTCTTCTTAAATTTGTTCACTGCTATATTCCTGCGGGTGCCTAATAGATATTTCTGTGTAAGTCATAAAAGGTAAACTGAGAAAACTCACTCTCTTTATAATAAAGCCCTGTTTGGCCCTCATATTCTCTAGACTGGGAGTCAAGAAGCATGATTAGTGATTCTACCAATATTTCTAACTCCCTGGGTATTCTTGCATAGATCACTGGTATTCATATGGCAGGCTATTTCCTCAGTCCTGCATTTTATGTCCGGGTAGAGATTTATTCCCTAGAGCAAATAAGGAGGAAGAGTGTTAGCCAGCCCCTTCTTCCATCCTCTTGGTGATTGGAGTGTTAACATGTCAGTCCAGTTCTGAAGTTTAATAATTGGAAGCCCACTTACCTGTAGATATGAGCTACATTCTCTAAAATTGACATCATTGCTAATATAGATGAACAGGTTTGCTCCATACTGTTGTATAGGGTGTGCACTACACAATTTCACAGATGCCATTTGCACTGTAGTCATGGCAGCCTCACAGTGATTTTGCTCTATGACCTAATCTTTTACCTTATTTCACAATTGGTTCAGAAATCAGGCCAGGTGCTAGTTATTGAGTTGCTTTTCCAAATTTCAACTGTTGCTTTTCTGATATCCAGCTTCCTTATTTATGAAACAGGGGAGTTAAAATGGATACTCATTAGTCATCTTTTTTCAACAAAAAAACTTCTTTGAACCTAAGAATTCTCTGAAATTCTGGCGACCAAAAACTGATGTCCCAAATATTAGCAATGGATAACAATTAATTAAAATACATATTTTAACCTTAAATAGTGGTGAAATTTGGCCCTTAGTGAGGAAATTCAGTGATTGGGGATCTTTGCATGAATATGAAAAAGCAAAGTCAGCAGTCTAAAACTGAGCTGCCCAGTACAGAAGCTACTAACCACACACAACTAGTTAGCACTTGAAATGTGGCCAGTCCCACCTTAGCTGTGCTGTCAGCATAGAACACACATGGGATTTCAAAGGCAGGAGGAAGGAGTGGCTTATTTGTAAGAGGAACTAGGTTTGCACAATCAGCTGAATTATCTCACTGATCAACGTATATTAATCATATATTTAAATGATTAAATATATTTAAATATATTAAATATATATTTAATATTTAAATACATAAAAATTTTAAACATGTTAAATCAAATAAAGTATGAAAGTTGACTTCACTTGTTTTTACTTGTTAAAATGTGACTACTATATTTTTAAATTGCACATGTGGCTGGCATGACATTTCTACTGTTCAGTTCTAACCTGGAAGATTAGCAAGAGTACTATTAGGGGCTAAAAACGAACTTGTGTTTCTTCCTTTTACTTGTCCAACTTTCACCCAAACTTCAGGATTCTTTGGGGAAATAAGGACATTTTGGAAAGCAGTCACTGTGCATAGGAAAGAGGAATGATGGTGCAGGACCCCAGGCCCTCAAGGGTAAGATAACCAAGGTCTTCACACACTACTTAAGGGAACAACATTCATACCTTTCTGTCCATCTTTTCCATCACATCCTGGAAAGCCTTTGTATCCTGGAGGGCCTGGTGGGCCTGGGTGACCTGGTGGCCCCGGTAAACCACAGTCACCTGGCTCCCCTCTAAGAAGGTCAACACTCCCAGGGGGGCCTGGAGGCCCAGGTACTCCTGACCAAAGAGAAGAGACAAAAATCTTCTTTTAGTCAAAGACAAATGTGTATACTGGCTGCCTGACAGCTTCTTAAGAAAAACAATTTAATGATTTGTAAGCAAGGAATAAAGAGAATTAGAAGAATAAGAAAGTCAATGATATCAGAAATAAAAAAGAATGGGTCACAACACCAAGTTGAGAAATGGTGTAGATGATGGGTTGGCAACTGTTAGACAAAGTAAACTCAAGCAAAACCTTCCTTACCTTCAGAGTCATTCTTGTTGAAAATATCATTTTGGGGTTTTGTTTATATTGCCATCTTACTGCCCTAATAAGATGGATGGATGGATAGATGGATAGATGGTTGGATGGATAGATAGGATAGATGATGGATGAATGAATGGGTAGGTGAATAGAGTACCAAACAGGCAGATGAATGGATAGAGGGGAGGCAGAGGCAGGCGGAT